>JAFBJT010109845.1:2749-18795 GCA_016785325.1 Chascanopsetta lugubris
GGGGGGGGGGGGGGGGGGGGGGGGGGGGGGGGGGGGGGGGGGGGGGGGGGGGGGGGGGGGGGGGCTATTGGTATGTGAGACGACAAGCGCTGTGGGAATGGTGAGGATGGTGGTGGTGGTGGTGGTGAGGGGGTGTAGATGCTAGCAGAGCTGAGGACATGGCAGAGCAGCAGGGACGTACACACACAGTGTTTGAAAGGAGGAAGACTATGGGTGAAGATCCACGTCTTCACCCACAGAGAGGAGAGAGGACAAGGAGATGGGAGATGATGAACGTGCACAGTGTGATGATCCTGACCTATTTACAGCTTAGATGCCTTCATGCGTGATGTGGGGAATGTGCCGAGCTATGCCTCCATCCAGTCTTTGTTTGTGCAGCATCCTCTATACGTAACACGTATTTCATCTCTGTTGAATGTGTACGCATGCAAATTGAAAATGTGCGATATAGTGGAACAAGCACCTTCGCTGTCAGCCACCAGAGAGGCACTGAGTTCATTGTTTACATCATGGGCCACTATGGGAGGGTGGCAGTTACCCCTCCTATGATGTCATAAATGAAATTATATGAGAGTTTATGTGTTTGTACATTCAATTTTGTCATTTTTTCCCCCTAAAATGCAACAACTGCAGCCTCCTCTTCGAGCGCCAGCTCAAGGGAATTTGGAACATTTATCCTATTTTTTTTTTTTTTAACCAGATAAAGACAATAACACAATGCTCTGTTTTTGCTGCACAGCTACTCACACACACACACACACACACACACACACACACACACACACACACACACACACACACACACACACACACACACACACACACACACACACACAAACACACACACACATTAATGCAAACAAAGAGGCCGAGACAGGGTAGAATGTACAGCACACGTCTCCCACACACTCTCACTACGGTGATTAATGCCACTCTGAAAGGAGGCAGAGATGGCTGTTGCTAGGATACATGGCAAGGTGAAGTGCAGACGATTTTTTTAAAGGGAGGGAAAAGAAGAAGAGGAGGAGGAGGAGGGCAACGTTTACAAAGCATGGCATCACTGTATCACTGGTTCTCTTTGTTTGATGATTTTTTTTTCTCCCCTTTGTTTGATTTTTAATTTCTAGAGCAAGAGAGGGAGCGAGAGAGAGAGAGAGAGAGAGTGTGTGAGAGAGAGAGAGTGAGAGAGAGAAAAAGAGAGAGCGAGGGGGCGCTGGGTTTTTCTGTTCCCGATCCTTCCACCTGGAAAACGGCTGAAATGCTTGGCAGCGTTCACGGGCCCAAACCAGTCTGAGTGAGCCCTATGAACACAAGACCTGATGGTAAGACTGCATGGAAACACGCTGAGTCATGCTTCTGTGCCTTTCTTATTTTCAAGATGCATAACCGACATGTTTACACTGTTTTAGCTATGACATTTGAATATTATAGTCGCTCCATTTCGTATTTATTGGATAGAATGGGACGTGTCTGTGTGCGGCCCCCTCATAATGCAAAGAGACATGGGTTATTTTTGTTTCTGCTCAATCTATTTTCTGCAAATTCATCCCTTTTTCAATTGTCAGTCACGTCCCGGTTTGAAGTCAGGATTTCAGTGAACACTCGGTCCATTGGAAACAAATCACGTCCCTTTGTGTGTCCCTCTGAGATGCTATTTAAAGCCACGTTTGATGTCCTTGAACACGGGGCTAAATATGGACATGTGAGAAAGGATGTGTGACGAGGGGATGATGGAAAGAAAAAGAGAAAAGAGAGAGGCTGCGTTTCCTCTTCCGCTCCACTGTTAACGGCCTTTTCACAACGTGTGGGCCCACAGGACATCAAAGGCCAGTGCTGGACGGACGAGGAGTCGGACGGAGAGAATGAGTCGGAGCAGTTCCTCTACGGCATTCAGGTAAGAGGACGGGCTGTTCCCTCCTCTGCATCTCGGTGCTGACTCCGACATTATGTTTTCATTGGGCTGGGTAATCAAACAATATCTAATTATATTATATTCTATGTTCTAATCACTGATTATCTAATAATTGAGCCTGTAGATTAGTATAGAGGTATATAGGGTTAGGATGTCACTCAATATACAGTGCACATCACATACAATTGATTTATTCTGGGGTTATGAAAATAATAATTCATAAATCATCAATGGAGTTCATTTACAATCTATTACTGCCCACTGAATTAATCCTACTGGATTCTCATACTGGATAACTTGACAATTTCAATGTCAAAAGACTCTTTGAAATACACTCTAATGCACTCAAATGTGTTGTTTACGATTTGATTTTAATTCACATATATCAATATATTAATATTTTATTGCACTGAATATGTTGTTTAGAAAGAACATTTTAATTCAACGGGGTAAAAAGACAAACGCAGCCTTTAGAGGTTGATCGTGATGATTTTTTTTGGTTACCCTTTACAATCACTAGTTGTTAGAAAATAAATATAAACAGTAATCTGAGGGATTATTGATATTAATTAACCCTTGTGGCAATGTGTCACAGTGAAGCAGCTGCACAGTCTCAATCTTTTCTTACTGACTCAAATTGATTTTGAAAGCAATATGTTAAGAGGTCAGTGAAAATAATAATAATAGTACTTTGGTGGATTATGAAAATTTAGGTTGGATGTCATGTCAGTGACAGTGAGTTTGAGTGAAAATGCAGAACAGATGGACCCACGCTCTGACATTTCCACCTAAATGCCTCGATGCTCGCGGGGCAAATATTTACATGTGTGCAGCAGGGGGTCTATGGTTTCAGCTGACTCCGACAAGAAGGGCTTTTAAGGCGGTGTTTTCTTTACTTTTTGGACCTAAGACTGAAGAATCACGCAGCCAAATTCATTTCCACTATTTAAGGTATCATCTCATTTCATGAAGTTCAGCGCCTGCCTGTCACAGGAGATCGCAATCTGTCAGTCATCCCCCGTTATCTCCCAAGTTCCTGTGATTGAAATGTAAATCCAGTCGGGGACTTAAGGCTCATTTCTGTGCACTCAGAGAAGATGAAGGAAGTGCAGTGAAGATAAGGATGAAAGTGTGTGTGTGTGTGTGTGTGTGTGTGTGTGTGTGTGTGTGTGTGTGTGTGTGTGTGTGATCTGCTCCACACACTCACATCTGAGCAGACCTGAATCTGACTTCAAGTCAAGACACCAGGAACATCAGTCTAGTGTTATTACTCTTCATCCTCCAAAATGTAAATCTATACAGGATGTGGAAAGTGCAGAGGCAGCCACACTGTAAAAAGTCTGACTGTTGAATGAGCTGTAAAAAATATAGTACAACTCTATTTGAATTTGACATATTTAACTGTTTGATGCCAGACTAAATGAAAGCATCAGCAAAAAGTCATAGTTGAACAACCAAGAGCACCAGTAATACATGAGCATTCAAACGTAGCAGATAATAATTGATAGCTTAAAATAGTTAATGCATAAAATACTGCTGAGTCATGAATAAATGTTTGAAATCGACGATAGTAACCCAAGGGGGTTGAGATGTAAACGTGACTGAGCTGAAACACTGGTTGTTCCGATCATGACATCACCCACCACTGTACAATGTATTTTGAGAAATGACATTAAATATGAAATGATGAAATGTTTAAGTTCCCATGCGCACATGAATGTGGTTTGGTGTGTTCCAGGGGAGCTGTGCTGCAGACCTGTACCGTCACCCTCAGCTGGACGCTGACATCGAGGCAGTGAAGGACATCTACACTGACAGTGCTGTTTCTGTCAGGTACACACGTACACAAACACAAATTGCAAAGATTCGAGATTTAAAATCACCAATACTGACCAAAGAATTCAAAATGGCCGACTCTCTATTCGATGTAGAATGGATTAGACCGATAGACCTTTACATATACATGTCTCTGTCTGAAACACTGACAACAAACAGGCTTCCAGGGCCCGTTCCCATTACCTTAAAAATCACACAAAGATAAAGATTCAAAATAAATAATAACAATGACAAAGATGTGATTAACTGAAATGAACTGTGCGTGTCTCCTCTCCCTGAACAGAGAGTATGGAACCATCGACGACGTGGACATTGATCTCCACATTAACATTGGTTTCCTAGACGTGAGTCAGCATAAATTCCTCTGCACGCACCCGTCCTCCATCTTGGCCCATTACTATTCTGCCGTTGACATTTCTCCCCAAAGTAACACATCATTTATAATGCAAGCGTGCGCTCATGATTTATTTATGCAATGAGAAATGGCCCTAATGAGGGCGCTAACTCTGTATATATGTGTGTATGTGTGTATGTGTGTGTGTGTCTGACTCAGGAGGAGGTTGCGACAGCTTGGAAAGTTATCAGAACTGAGCCCATTATTCTGAGACTGCGCTTTTCTCTTTCTCAGTACCTCGATGGACCTGGTGAGTAAAGAAAGGTGTCAGTGTGGATGTTGGTTTTCTGGGAGGGACTTTAGGTATTTGTGCCGCTCACTGAGCGTGGGAGGTGAGTACAGTATGTGCTATAACGACAGGGAGATGTGAGTGTATACGTGTGTGTGTGTGTGTGTGTGTGTGTGAGCCTGTGCACTGCGTAATGCTGTTAGTCATCTTCACACAGAGCCGTCGGTCGAGGTGTTCCAGCCCTCCAATAAAGAAGGCTTCAGCCTCGGCCTGCAGCTCAAAAAGTGAGTCATGTGACCTGTGACTCAACACCTGTCACATTTCATATAACGCCAGGTGTCGTGAACGGGTCTTATTTTTCATAGTATTTAGCAAATTCAAAGGTTTAAAGGTGCAGTGTGTAAGATTGTGGTGATTTTTGTCACTTCCATAAATATTACAAAACAATTACATGCTGATATTTTCATGAAATTATATTTTCATATATTTCTATTAATACATTTTTTCCTCATTACCCTTAAATGAGCCTATCAATGTATACCGACATGAGAAGGGGGTCCTCTCAACGAGGGCGGCCATGTTTTTACAGCAGCGCAGAGTGGACACACTAAACATCTTCTGAGTTCTAATGACAACTGAAGGCGAGCATAGCCTCTCCTGCATGTTCAGAAGAGATGTAACTTCACCTCTAGATGTCATCAAATCATGCACACTGCACCTTTAAGGGTGGGGTTGAAGGATGGACCTTTAATGCATCAGGTTGTGGGTTCGATTCCTGGCCTCTCCACCCACCCTCAGATGTACTGTATGTCGCAAGTTCAAGCTCTAGTTTTGTATTTTTTGACTTACAAATCATTGATGGACTGATTTGACGCATTTGTAAAAAAACTTTAAAGGTACATTGTGCATGGTTGATCAAGTATTGACCATTGCACACTGCAGTTGAATCCCCCCCCTTTCAGAACATGGCAAAGAAAATCGATAGTAGACTTCAGATATTGTTAAAATGGAAAGTGTCGAGGTAGTTTGAACTTCGATACAAACGTCTTCTTGATGTAAACATAAAAGCCTGATTTGAGTGTCAACGATTAGTAGCTTCAGCTGATTATCCTTGCGTGAAAGTAATTGTTTTATATTTCATCCCTGACGATAGAAATGCAAATAATATTACACGGTTTAATTATCATCAGTTTTAAACTGAGTTTCTAATCCTTCATTTTGTCTCAGTCACATTTGAACGCATTAGTAATCTGTTGTGTGTTTACGCCACAAACTGATTTTGAAGAGCGATGATGGATCCTCTCCCTCTGTGTGCTCGTGTCGCCCTGTCAGGATCCTGAGCACGTTCACCTCGCAGCAGTGGAAGCACCTCAGTAATGAGTTCCTCAAGGCTCAGCAGGAGAAGAGGCACAGCTGGTTCAAAGCCGGAGGCACCATCAAGAAGTTCCGCGCCGGCCTCAGCATCTTTTCCCCCATACCCAAGTAGGTCTCTCGGTCTCGGTCTCGGTCTCGGTCTCTCTCTCTCTCTCTCTCTGTTCTCTATTCCACCCGCTTACATCCAGTTTCAAGGTGAATGATGCCCATAGCATCAGATCTGTCACATCCTGAACGCTGCTATCGAGGTTTTCGACACTTTACAAGCGATTTTCTACGACCAGATATTTTTGAGGCGGCGGACTGACACCTGATCCATCTGGTCAACAAACTGTAAAGATAGAGCTGGAAGCACTTTATCACACTCTCCTGGCTGTGGAGGGTGAAGCGCGGCAAAGTTGACGACGCTCCGACACGGCACAGTATGTGGCAGACTGACTTAAATCTTAAAACACAACCCATGGCTCCCTGAGGGGATTGGTTCACATCCTGGCCTCTGTCTTCCTTCAGGATGATTTTGACAGTTATGGCTGCGCGGGGGACTGTGTGTCGGTCCACTGGATGGACGTAACGCTAACCCGCTAACTAGCGAGGCTGTTTTGACGTCCTCATGACTTGACAGGGGTCTGATGTCAGGACATGGATCACATCCCGAGACTGATGCTGGAAGTAAACGTCGGGTCTTGGAACAGCTAGAGACTCCGGCTGCTGTCGGAACTGTATTTTATGAACAAGTGTAATGTTCGCAGAGCAGTTTCTTTGCTTTTCTTAACATACGGTGTTATAGAGGAGGTGTTGCCGCCACAGACTGTATCTAAAGATGGACGTAGAGTCCGTGACGTCCCCCATAGGATTCTGCAGAGTGCTTATGAGGCTCATAGAGGGCGCTTCAATCGTCGCCATCTTGCCAATGCCTAACACCTCCTGCTTCCTGGTTCATCCAAAAATGGTGAAAGACGAGGAGCACAAGTCGGGGCGGGCCCATGGCGCTGCCGCAGCATCCGAGAGTCGGCCAAGGTGTCACTCAAGAGGCCACGCCCCTGTCTTAATTATGCACAATTTCACGGGAGGTTGCAGTTTCGTTGCCAATAATGAGAATTCAAACCAAAATAATGAGAAATTCAATCTGACACCCTGCACCTTCAAGAGAAAAAAAAACTCCTCTTGATCACAGCCTAAGTTTCTTGTCTTCCTCGTCTCGTCTCTTCCTGTCCCCCAGGTCTCCCAGTTTCCCCCTGATCCAGGACACGGTGTTGAAAGGGAAGCTGAGCGTCCCCGAGCTGAGGGTGACTCGCCTGATGAACCGCTCCATCTCATGCACCATGAAGAACCCCAAAGGGGAGCTGTTCAGTTACCCCCCAAACAGCCAGGTCAGCACCACAGAAACACAGTGACTCGAAAGTAATCTCGTAAATCTCACCCACTATCCTCCAAAATGTCCAATATGTTAATGTGAACACACAAGGCACTGTGACCCACTCTGACCCTCCTCTCAGTCACCTGCCATCTGCACCGCCCCTCCCTCTCCCGAGTACCCCCCCCCCACCCACCCACCCCTCCCCCCTCCACGTCCTTACCGTTACATGGCTGCTGCACCGTTTCCCATAATGCTCTGTCTTCACTTGACTCATCAGACTGTGGCTGTCCCGGCGGCCAGGGCCCCAGCGCAGATTACCACGAGGCAGCTGATTGAATTGTTTTTCTCATCCCAGGCGGGCGGCCACTGCAAGAACATCCCCACCTTGGAGTATGGCTTCTTAGTGCAGGTTAGAACCCCTGAGGAGACAAGAGAGACACTTAGAGAAGCACTCACACACCATGTCCTTTGACAGCATGTATACATGATAGGCATTTAAATATAATGATCTCTGGGACTTTGTATAAGGCGGGAGCTCAACACTTAAGTAGAGCAGCCACCAAGGCCCCATAGTCCCCTTATATCCAGTCATGCTGCGCCGGGGTGCACACGCTCAGATATCTTAAAGGTACAGTACAGAAGATTTAACGTAGAACACTAATGCTGATGTTTGTAGTGTAAAATGACCTCAGTGTATGGATTGTGTGTGATCTTGTCACATTGGCATCGTTTACATCGTCTTCTCAACAGAGTCCATGTTGGACCACCAGGTTTTTACAGTAGCCCAAACTAAACATACCAGGTGCACTTCCAGGCTTGGATGAGACAGATGAGGTTGAACTTCAGCATGCAATCTCACCACTAGATGTCACTAAATCCTACAAACTGTACCTTTAAAGGCACAGTGTGTAAGATTTTGGTCCCACTGGTCACTTACAAAACAATAACAGACATGTTCAGGAATTTATAATCGCCTTAATGTTTTATTTCTTTCCATCCTTTAAATGAGCCCACAGAGGTATATTTACGTGAGGGGCGGGTCCTCTCTACAGTGTGGACGTACTAAACGCCATTTACTGAAGTCTACCATAGTCTAGCAGTCTACCATCTTGCATGCTCAGAAAGGTGAGGGTGAGGTGATGGATACAACATGCAACTTCGCCACTAGATGTCATTTAATCCTACAAACTTTACATTTAAAGAGCGAGAAAATAAATCCTAGCTTTGCCTCCTCATTTTTTGTGAACAACAAGTAGTGAAATACGGACATTTCCTCTCATGGAAGTAATATGTAGACTTGTACATGACTTTATTATTATCTCATTCAGGCACCTATAGTGCAATTAGCAGTTTAACTTATACTTGATGTAAATGTTGGTCGGTAGACGTGGGATTTATGCAGGAACCTCCCTGTAGTGTGATCCAGCTGTAACTGCAGCGCGAAAATATATAATTTGTGACGACCCTTGTGCCAAACTAGTCTTTGCTCCTTTGTGCAGCAGTGCTGGAGGTGGGAACACCACTGTGCTTTTCTCTCTCTCTCACAGATAATGAAGTACTCGGAGCAGAGGATCCCCACGCTCAACGAGTACTGCGTGGTTTGTGACGAGCAGCACGTCTTTCAGAACGGGTCCATGCTGAAGGTAGCGGACGGGGAGGAGAGTGATGTCGACCCGGTGTACAAATATGTGTTATTTTAATCACAGTTTGATTGTGATTGTAGCCTGCGGTGTGCACCAGGGAGCTGTGTGTGTTCTCTTTCTATACTCTGGGTGTGATGTCTGGAGCTGCAGAGGAAGTGGCCACTGGAGCAGAGGTGACTGCAACACACTGTCAGTATAGAATAGAATCGATACAGTATGTAGGTATACACATTTTTTTCTTATCCTGCTGTAATTCAGTGTTTTACTCCTATTTCACAAAACATCTGTTTGCATGTTTTTTTTTTTTATTAATAAGATTTAAATCGTCATATCAAATTGAAAGGTTCAGTATGTAAGATTTAGGTAGATATTTTTTTTGGTTGATTTGTTTTGTCGAAAAAAATACCAAATACCATCAGCAGTAGAGTTTTAATGATACCTGAATTCTACCATAGGTTCTTCTATGTGTTTCAAAGGGAGGGATGAGGTGAGGGAACTGTAGATGTTACTAAGTATTACATACTGCACCTTTAAAGGTAGCGTATGCAGGATTTAATGGTTGGTGATTGCTTTAAAAAACCCTCTGCGTACTACACCTTTAAACCCAACAAAACACATGACACTGAAGGAGACATGGTCATCATCACTTATTCATGGTCTGGCACTGAGGCCGGCTGTCACTGAGTCACTAACATGGAATATTAAATAATGCAACAAGTATGTACATATGACGTGTGTCTCCGCAGGTGGTGGATCTACTCGTAGCCATGTGTCGAGCCGCTCTGGAGTCTCCCCGTAAGAGCATCATCTTTGAGCCCTACCCGTCTGTTGTTGACCCCAACGACCCCAAGACTCTGGCCTTCAACCCAAAGGTCAGCACTGCTCGAATCATGATCCACAACCATAAGCATTCGAATGGACAGGTAACGTTTTACACAGTAGAGCGTAACCCCCTTACTAGTGATTTAAGACGTCTGTTTGTTGTTCCCCTTTCTCATTGTGTACAATGGATGTTTGGCACAACCAATGAACACAGAAGAAGAATTATGAGAGACTGCAGAAAGCGCTGGACAGCGTCATGTCCATCCGAGAAATGACCCAGGTACGAGGTGGGAGGTGGGAGGGGTCAGAGTGGATGTTAGACATCCTTCATCTTCTGTCCATCTCAGACCTTACACTGTTTCAGTAACGCTCTGTCTGGGTGTGGCCTTCCATAGCGACAGTTATGGCTGATAACGTTATCTTTGTTATGTTCCCTCTGTAAACGCATCATGGTGGGACTGTCTGACAACTACACTTGCTCTGTGTGACGCTCCCAGGGTTCATATCTGGAGATCAAGAAACAGATGGACAAACTGGACCCTCTGGCTCATCCGCTACTACAGTGGTGAGTAGAGAGGAAAACGGGTCTCCTCTGCTTTGACTTGATTTCTGAGGAGGGTTTGAAGTAGTACTGTAGTACACCTGAGGAGGGTTTGAAGTAGTACTGTAGTACACCTGAGGAGGGTTTGAAGTAGTACTGTAGTACACCTGAGGAGGGTTTGAAGTAGTACTGTAGTACACCTGAGGAGGGTTTGAAGTAGTACTGTAGTACACCTGAGGAGGGTTTGAAGTAGTACTGTAGTACACCTGAGGAGGGTTTGAAGTAGTACTGTAGTACACCTGAGGAGGGTTTGAAGTAGTACTGTAGTACACCTGAGGAGGGTTTGAAGTAGTACTGTAGTACACCTGAGGAGGGTTTGAAGTAGTACTGTAGTACACCTGAGGAGGGTTTGAAGTAGTACTGTAGTACACCTGAGGAGGGTTTGAAGTAGTACTGTAGTACACCTGAGGAGGGTTTGAAGTAGTACTGTAGTACACCTGAGGAGGGTTTGAAGTAGTACTGTAGTACACCTGAGGAGGGTTTGAAGTAGTACTGTAGTACACCTGAGGAGGGTTTGAAGTAGTACTGTAGTACACCTGAGGAGGGTTTGAAGTAGTACTGTAGTACACCTGAGGAGGGTTTGAAGTAGTACTGTAGTACACCTGAGGAGGAGGGTTTGAAGTAGTACTGTAGTACACCTCCTGACCTCTAGAGCCTCGACCCTCTGAACATGAGAAGCACCTGTGTTGATGTTGAGTACGTCCTCTTACTGCTGTAAAAACATGGCCGCCCCCGGAGGGAGGAGCCACTGCTCACAAACATGAATCGGCTCATTCTAGAGTCAAACATCGATCTCATTCTGAATTCTGGAAAACGTGTCGTATTCTGTCAAAGTGACCAACATGTGGCAGAGTGCACCTTTAAAGAAGCTCCTGTGTGTGTGTGTGTGTTTACCTGAAGCTTTGCCCTGCAGGAGGGCGGGGCCACAGACCAGGACACAGGTGAAGCAGAGGAGCCGGTCCATCGTCTCTGTGGACACACCGTCCTCGTCTGCGTCTTTATAGAGCTGCAGACCTGCTGAGTCACGGTGAAGAGCAGCCTCACGCATCTTCATCACTTCTCCCTCCTCTTCCTCCTCTCGTCCGTCCTCACCTGTCCGTCCAGCTGGAACCAGGAGTTCTTCAGCTCCGCTCAGGAGAGGGACGAGGAGGCGCGGAGGCCTCCCATTGGACGAGAGC
Organism: Chascanopsetta lugubris; assembly: GCA_016785325.1. Lineage (NCBI taxonomy): Eukaryota > Metazoa > Chordata > Actinopteri > Pleuronectiformes > Bothidae > Chascanopsetta > Chascanopsetta lugubris. Next base: position 14,096 of record JAFBJT010109845.1, read on the forward strand.
CTCTCTGAGACGCAGGTGGACGGGTGAGCGTGACGTCCTCGTGTTTGTTTGTCTGATTCAGCTGGAAGCTTCGCAGAACGTTGACCTTTGCTGAGATTGGAGAGAAGATGTGAGCTGAGGAGAGGGTGGGTCCGTCGAGGAGCAGGTGGTCATGTGACCGGTGCGCTTTGAAAGGTGATTGGTCACAAAGAGTTTCTGCAGCTTCAGGGTTTTCACTGACATTTCTCATCATCATCATCTTCTCTCCCTGAAGCCGAGGCAGCTCCTCTCCACCAGAGGGCGCCATGTTCGTACCGTGGCTCAGAACGGACAAATGAAAGTTTTACATTTCAACAGAGGAAACAAAGACTTCTTTTATTACACTGAAGTGAAGATGAGATGAACTGACGCTTGGTAAATAATAAATCAAAAATAAAGTGGACTGGCTCCACTTCACATGAAATGAGTTTCGAGGTTCTTCTCCTGAAAGTTCAGTGAAATGAAACTTAAAAATCCAAGAAAAAGAAAAACACGAGACAAAGAAGAAGAAGAAACAGTCCCTTTTATTCTGCATCAACCTTACACCTCTGATCGGACCTCAACCAGTCAGAACCAGTCTGATCCAGTCTTTAAACTAGTCTGATCCAGTCTGAACCATTCAGAACCAGTCTGATCCAATCTTTAAACCAGTCTGATCCAGTCTGAACCAGTTTGAACCAGTCTGAATCAGTCTGAACCAGTTTGAACCATTCAGAACCAGTCTGAACCAGTCTAATCCAGTCTGAACCAGTTTGAACCAGTCTGATCCAGTCTGAACCATTCAGAACCAGCCTGATCCAGTCTGAATCAGTCTGAATCAGTCTGAACCAGTCTGAACCATTCAGAACCAGTCCGATCCAGTCTGAACCAGCCTGATCCAGTCTGAACCAGTCTGAACCAGTCTGATCCAGTCTGAACCAGTTTGAACCATTCAGAACCAGTCTGAACCAGTTTGAACCATTCAGAACCAGTCTGAACCAGTCTGAACCATTCAGAACCAGTCTGAACCAGTCTGAACCATTCAGAACCAGTCTGAACCAGTCTGAACCAGTCTGAACCATTCAGAACCAGTCTGAACCAGTCTGAACCAGTCTGATCCATCAAAGGAATGTTAGTTTGACTCAAACAGGATTTTCATGTTTTTTTTTTGGAATTCTAAAAAAAAAAATACTACAAACATGAATCAAGTTTGAATTAAATCTACAAAAACTGGAGTCGGATGGAAAATCAGGTTTAAATGAATTGTTCTTCATTTCAAACTGAATGAGACAAAGTCTCTTTCATCTTACATCACTTCCTGTCGCAGTTTCATCATTTCCTTCATCAGTTGAAAAGATCTTTAAAGACGAGAATAAAAAAGAACAATATCTGAAAGTTTGGACAACTAAAGTTAAAAAAGGAAAAACTTTACGTACGAAGATTAAATTAAAAATAAAGTGTCAGAAAACAAACTCAACAAAATCAATTCCATCGAATTCAGATCAAACGAGTCCTTGATGTTAGCTTCGTCACATGACGTTAGCTTCGTCACATGACGTTAGCTTCGTCACACGATGTTAGCTTCATCACATGATGTTAGCTTCGTCACATGATGTTAGCTTCGTCACATGACGTTAGCTTCGTCACATGATGTTAGCTTCGTCACATGACGTTAGCTTCGTCACATGATGTTAGCTTCGTCACATGACGTTAGCTTCGTCACACGACGTTAGCTTCGTCACACGATGTTAGCTTCGTCACACGATGTTAGCTTCGTCACACGATGTTAGCTTTGTCACATGATGTTAGCTTCGTCACATGATGTTAGCTTCGTCACACGACGTTAGCTTCGTCACACGATGTTAGCTTCGTCACACGATGTTAGCTTCATCATATGACGTTAGCTTTGTCACATGATGTTAGCTTCGTCACATGACGTTAGCTTCGTCACACGATGTTAGCTACGTCACACAATGTTAGCTACATCACATGATGTTAGCTTCGTCACACGATGTTAGCTACGTCACATGATGTTAGCTACGTCACATGATGTTAGCTTCGTCACACGATGTTAGCTACGTCACATGATGTTAGCTTTGTCACACGATGTTAGCTACGTCACATGTTAGCTTCGTCACACGATGTTAGCTACGTCACACGATGTTAGCTACGTCACATGATGTTAGCTTCGTCACACAATGTTAGCTACGTCACATAATGTTAGCTTTGTCACACGATGTTAACTACGTCACATGTTAGCTTCATCACACGATGTTAGCTACGTCACACGATGTTAGCTTCATCACACGATGTTAGCTACGTCACACGATGTTAGCTTCGTCACACGATGTTAGCTTCATCACACGATGTTAGCTTCATCACATGATGTTAGCTACGTCACATGATGTTAGCTTCGTCACACGATGTTAGCTACGTCACATGATGTTAGCTTCGTCACACGATGTTAGCTACATCACATGATGTTAGCTTCGTCACACGATGTTAGCTACGTCACACGATGTTAGCTTTGTCACACGATGTTAACTACGTCACATGTTAGCTACATCACACGATGTTAGCTACGTCACACGATGTTAGCTTCATCACACGATGTTAGCTACGTCACACGATGTTAGCTTCATCACACGATGTTAGCTACGTCACACGATGTTCGCTTCATCACATGATGTTAGCTACGTCACACGATGTTAGCTACGTCACACGATGTTAGCTTCATCACACGATGTTAGCTACGTCACGCGATGTTAGCTTCATCACACGATGTTAGCTACGTCACACGATGTTAGCTTCATCACACGATGTTAGCTACGTCACACGATGTTAGCTACGTCACACGATGTTAGCTTCATCACACGATGTTAGCTACGTCACACGATGTTAGCTTCATCACATGATGTTAGCTTCATCACATGATGTTAGCTACGTCACACGATGTTAGCTTCATCACACGATGTTAGCTTCATCACATGATGTTAGCTACGTCACACGATGTTAGCTTCATCACATGATGTTAGCTTCATCACATGATGTTAGCTTCATCACATGATGTTAGCTACGTCACACGATGTTAGCTTCATCACATGATGTTAGCTTCATCACACGATGTTAGCTACGTCACACGATGTTAGCTACGTCACACGATGTTAGCTACGTCACACGATGTTAGCTTCATCACATGATGTTAGCTACGTCACACGATGTTAGCTACGTCACACGATGTTAGCTACGTCACACGATGTTAGCTCCGAACTTTAGTGTCTGATCCACTCTCTGATAGGCTGATTGATTATTGATCATTAAACAACGCGTCGAAAATAATTGGATTTAAAAACAAACAAACAAACAAACAAACATTATTCTGCAGTGTTGAGTTTCTCCGTCTCGGCTGGTGCCTCCGCCTCCGCCGCCGCCGCCGCCGCGCCGCCGTTACTCGAGTCCGTCTTCCCGCCTTTTAGGAAAGGAACGCCACTGGTTTTATAGAAGAGGACGAGGTCAACGAGGTACGCAGCCATCGCTAGGAATCCAAAGGCCTGAGGGAGGAAACGACAACACTGAGAGGAGGGAAGAGAAGGAGAGGAGGCAGGAGAGGAAGGAAGAGAGGAAGGAGGAGAGGATGGAGGAGAGGAGGGAGGAGGAGAGGACAGAGGAGAGGAAGGAAGAGAGGAAGGAGGAGAGGAAGGAGGAGAGGAGGGAGGAGAGGAAGGAAGAGAGGAAGGAGGAGAGGAAGGAGGAGAGGAGGGAGGAGAGGAAGGAAGAGAGGAGGGAGGAGAGGAAGGAGGAGAGGAAGGAGGAGAGGAAGGAAGAGAGGAAGGAGGAGAGGACGGAGCATCGAGGAAGTGAAGGAGATAAGGATGTATCCTCTGACCACAGCGCTCTTCTCCAAACTGCTTCCGTTGTTGTCGACGGCAAAAAAGACGGAGGAGACGAAGAAGAAGGTGGCGATGAGGAGGGAGAACAGGAAGTCCTGAACAGGAAGAACAAAGATTACACTCAAATATGCAAATCTCTCACACAAACTTTCTGTGTACAAGTATTTATGTTTGTACATGAGTATAGATATGAGTATTTATAACATTTGACCAGCAGATGGCAGCACTTCACAGTCACGTTCACTTCCTGTACACGACATCATCTCAACACGGAGCCGAGCTTCCTGTTTCCTGTGCGTAAGCTAAGCTAAGCTAAGCTAAGCTAAGCTAACCAGCTGCTAGCCCTGACGGAGCCCAGCACAGTGGATGGGGTGGGAGCTGCTCTTACCACGCGTGGCCAGCAGGTGATGGCGAGCCGGGTGTGCAGCGCGCTGGAGAGGAGCAGCAGCAGCAGCAGGGTGAAGAGGAAGGCCGTGCAGCTGACCAGCTCAAACAAGTAGAGAGCCGCGCAGCTCCCGCAGCTGCTGACCACCTCCTCCAGGACCAACGCCACCAGGGACAGGAGCTGACCACAGGGGGCAGAGCGCTGACCTTTGACCCCTGAAGCTTCAGTCAGCTCACACATCCCTGAAGCTTCAGGGTCAAAGGTCGGAAACGGGGTGCAGATATTTGTCTTCAATGAAGAAATGACTTGTTCTTGGACGTTCCATTCTTAGACACACACACACACACACACACACACACTCACACACACACACACACACACACACTCACACACACACTCACACACACACACACACACACACACACACA
>JAFBJT010109845.1:22190-27190 GCA_016785325.1 Chascanopsetta lugubris
GTTGTGATAGAGGGGGGTGGGATGCAGCTGATAAGGTTGAGAGAAATGGATCATTCCGTCAAATTCTCCTGCCGGGAGGCCTTGACACAAAACACTCCTGTTGCTGTGTGGCTGTTTGACACGGGGGGATTCAAGAGGGGCTCGCCTAAGTTGTTTTAAATCGTAACTTTGTTTTTTTAACTATTAAGCATCATAAACTGAATAAATGTCATTCCATTGTCATCAGATGGCTTTGTAATGAGTTGAACGTTATATTTTTTTCGACTCAACGTCAGGATGAAAACTTTTACACAACTTTTTGAAGAAACTGGACGAAGCACAACATTGGCAGAGACAAAGAATCTGGGCCCAGAGCTCACGCCTCTTGATTTTTCTAAGAGCCTGATAAGAAATGGGTTCTGATAACACTCATTACTGCAGTACAACAGCAGTCATGAGAATAACAACAGTGTAACATGACCTGTCTGCCGTGCAGTTACATTGATGGTAAAGTCTTTAGAAATATAAGTAAAATACTGTCAGAGCCCAAAGTGGCATCATATCAACTGTTACCTCACTGAATTGGTACTTGAAAACATTTGATGTTATTACTAATCATTGATCCTCATCCTGATTATGTTTAAAGATTTAGGACAAATGTACATCATTTTTCCTGTCCATTAATATCAATAATCATCATGTGACGATAGCTTCTCCTCCAGGCTTGGAAAGACTAAAGGGAGCAGCTGCAACGTGCAACCTCACCACTAGATATCACTAAATCCTACACAAAGTACACTCTTTGTTTGATTGCTGTCTGTTTGAGAAGCACGTTGTTCCACTGTATGTTTTACAGTGGCTTCAATGACACGATAAATGACCAGAACAAACAGTTGCTACTAATCATCATTAAAAACTGCAAACTTTCTTGACTTTGTCCAAAGTGGGCTCCTGTGAAAACATGGGGCAACAAATATAAAGGGCTCGATGTGGAGTCACGATAATGTGTATAAATAAATGGAATTTATTTCAACTAAATCTAGAATGTATTGTAATGAAAATGATGCATCAATCAAGCATAGGAGAAATTCCCAAACAGTCATAAAACACAGGGTATAGTGTCATGTTGAATGTAGCTCGGACGCTGCGTGCGCATCATCAGCCCCACTGGTTCAGTGTGCACGCTGTGCGCGTGCAGGTGGCACCCATCCCTCACCTGCCTCCGCTCCGAGAGGGAGAGAGAGAGCGAGAGAGAGAGAGAGAGAGAGAGAGAGAGAACGGAGAGAGAGAGAGAGAACGGAGAGAGAGAGAGAGAGAGAACGGAGAGAGAGAGAGAGAGAGAGAGAGAGAGAGAGAGAGAGAGAGAGAGAGAGAGAGAGAGAGAGAGAGAGAGCCTACTCCTCAGCCTCCGGAGACAAGTTGAAACTACTTTTATCACTCGTACCTTATGATTCTCTGGTGTCGAGTCCACGCGCACTGATGGAAAGCGCAGAGCGAGGGAAGCCCGGTTTATTCCACAGTCTGGGGTCCGAGGTGAAGGTGCGACTGATGGTAAAATGCTCCGACGAATAGTTCGGTTTCATTAAATCACCTCCGAAGACGACGACGAAGAAGAAAAAAATTAGACGAAGAAGAAGTGACAGAAGTAGTAGAAGAAGAGAGACAGGAAGAAGAAGAAGAAGAAGAAAACAAACAGGAAGAAGTGGTCAACATCGTTCAATTAAAGCGCGACGAAATGAAATCGGATTCAGTCATGTTCGTGTGAAAAGTTTCCCCTGATCCGAATTAGTTTGGTTCGGACAACGGGAGACTTTCATGGATTTTTTATGTGGGACCCGCTAGGATGGACGTGGTAGATGAAACTGAAGCTTTACAAAGATTTTTTGAAGGTAAGAAGTTCACTTGATTCAAATGATCGTCGCACTGCATCTGTAAATCAACACATGACGTCATAGATTCGATGTTTTACCTTCTAATAAAAACTAAGAATGGTTTGAAAGAAGATAATGCGAAAATTGTCGCTCCGGATTAAAGGTGCAGTAGGTAGAATTGAGTGATAACTAGTGGAGAAGTTACGTGTTACGTCACCTCACCTTTCCCTCACTCCAAAAAGTAATCCTGGACTTCATGTATTTAAATTTCATATACCACTTGCATGTATTTTATTTTATAAATCAAACTGTTTGAATTTGATGTGATTCAGTACAATGACTGTCATAAAAAAAAGCGTAATGCATTTTGTACACATTACACTTTAATTGTATTTGATAAAATGATATTTAAACTATTTGTTTCATTCACACAAATTCACCATCACATTTCATATGTAATTGAAATATAGTAGGAACAGCATATTTGTATGCTGTATGCTAATCTCCAGTTAGAATCTTAAATCCACTGCTTCATGGCCTCCTCCAGAGAGAAGACCTGGACCTGATGTAAATGTAAAAGGCTCATTCTTAAAAACATGAAGCCCCTACAGGTGGACATGATGAACTCCAGGTGATCAGAGTCTCCTAAATGTTTGGGAAAAAAGGCTGAAGTGAAAAACATTCAGCTGCAATGTTCAACTCCATCACTAGATAGCACTAAACCCTACATACTGTTCCTTTAAACCCAAGTGTGGTTTGAATTAAAGGTCCAGTATTTAACATTTTAGTATAACTATTTTCCTTGTCTATTGGAAGTAACTTTATATAAAATGAGTGTATAATCACCTAATTTGAATATTCACCCCTATGGTTGTCTTCAAAAGGAAAGGTGCGGTATCATGCAACCTCACCACTAGATTACACTAGATCCTACATGCTCCACTGGGTTTAATGTGTTGCATGGAAATGACACGTAATGAACGCCACAGTGAATATATGCCATTTTGGATTTTTCTGAAAAGCTGCAGAAACTTTTATGCGCATTGTGTTTTGAAGTTTTTCTTTGCAGGTGGGTCATTGTAAATTAAGTTTAAAAAATGCCAGAGAAGTCAGAAGGGGTTTTACTGGTGTTTGGGGCAAAAGTGCTGGTGATGGGTCACAGATCACATTAAACAGGGAATCCTGAGGAGAGAGAGGGAGAGAGGGAGGGAGGAGGGAGGGAGGGAGGGAGGGGGGATAGGTGGAGGAGGGTGGGGTTGAGGGTTGGAGAGGGTGTAGGAATTTAAGTCAAGATAAATGGTGTGTTTTGAAAGGGAACTGTGGCACAGTGTGTATGTAAGAGACAGGCTTGAGTGATGGGATTCGAACCAGTGATGTGGCGATCAGAAGGCAAAACAACACCGGGTTTCCATTTGTGCAAAGATCTTCTGCTGTTCGAAAAAGAGCTGGTTCAAGTTGACAATTGACTATTTTATGGTTGAGCTCTGGGTGTTATCAGCCCAGAGATGTGCACTAAATGAGTTCAGCTGGGGGTTTATTACGAGGATTTGATCAAATCTAGAGGTGAAGTTGTGAAGTTTCAAATTGTAGCTGAACGTCCCCTCACCCTTCCCTTTCGAGTGTAAAGGAGAACCTGTTGACGCTCTGTTGAAATACAAACTCATATATTCTGGGCTACTGTAAAAATGAATACATGGAAATGCGATATGACAGGCCCAGGACCTGCTCCTGGTGTAGATATAAAAGTCACAATATCAGTTCATAAAAACAACTATTCCTTTGTTTGAGTGAGAAAAAAAAAAAGATAAGAATGACATCAGTATGATTATTTTATTGCAGTCAATTCTAATATAAAAGTTCCCCTAAATCGTACACACTATACCTTTAATGGCCTTTATTGCATCTGTCATTACCTCGCTTGGACATTTCCCCGTATCCACCTTTGTTGCTCACTGATGTGCAGCTCCACCAAGGCCTGCGGAGGCTGTATTGTTTTAAAGTGAACTCCCGTGTCAAGTGTTTGAAGAGCATAAAAACACATAGTGTGGTTTATGTGTATCCACACAGGGACGTGACAGTCCATTACAATATACTCAAGAGTGTTGACTTAAATACACACAGCCATCCGTGACTGTCAGGGGGTCACTGCCACTCTGACAGGAATTCAGGCTGTTTACATTCTTGCTTTTTGGGAGTTGGAGTGATGTTCTTACGTTTGGCTTTATTTCAGCCCTTCTCGCCCGCACTCGAACAACCGCTCGCTCGTTAAAAGTATTCGGATGATGCTTTCTCAGTGTTTCCCCCTTAATTAACCCGGCCAGATGATGTGAAACTCCTTATTTTGTTATCTCATTTATTTTCCTGAATCATGAATTCAGGTCTGCCGGCCATCGACACAAGAACTTGAACTTGTAAGGTAAACTGATATCAGCTTTAAATCCTAGATTGTTTCTCCTTGTTTACCTGTGGAAGAGAGAGAGACACGCACAGAGAGATACTAAACGCACACACACACACACACACACACACACACACACACACACCGACAGCACCTCAGAGGGTTTTGGTGGTGGTAAATAGTGTTTTAATAGGATTAGTGAAATATGTATCCATTCACACTAATGCACGGCGCACATTCCTGGCATAGCCCCGGTGGCTGTTAAAACACAATGAGGTGCGAGCGGTGGTCCTCCCTGGGTATTGGGCGATCTCTGGGCTCTCCCTCTCCCTGACTCCATTAGAGTGACAGTGAGCAGACGGGGTGAGGAGGTGAGATAGTGCAGACTCTGTGTGGGTGGGGAGAGACAGGTCTGATGAGAGAGAACCAGCGCAACCGCTGACCCCCGCAAAAACTTGACCTTCTCCGCCACGACTCACCCGGAGACAACAGAGGGACGCAAGAACAACTGGTCGTCAACGGACCGTTCTGTTGATGCAAAGTATAAATGGACGCTTGGTGTAACTTCAAACCACGCGTCACACTTTCAGCTGCAGGCATTGTTGACGTTCGCGAACGTCATTGCAAAAATATCCCGGGACCAATAGCGCCGAAGCGAATGGGTCCGTAAACATGAGTTTGTATAATCTCTATACGACGTGATTAGGCTCATGTCAGCTAATTGGGAAATTAGCCGTCTAGTGATTCTACTG
>JAFBJT010109845.1:32190-33846 GCA_016785325.1 Chascanopsetta lugubris
TGGGCGGAGCCACGGCTCTGATCTCACACCAGTCCCCCGAGAGTCGGGAGGAGTGAGTGCAGAGAGGAAGGAGAAGGGGTCACATCTCTGCCTGTGCGGTTGCTGCTGGACATGTGATCGGCAGAGTTACAGGTGTTCGAAACAGGAAGCTGTCGTTACCACGGCGACCAGTTTGGTTCCTCGGCAGCCGATGAGTATTCGGACGTCTCTTGACCTTCACAAATATTACGGAAGATGAGCAGAGAGAGGTTTTCCTCTCACGGCACAGGAAGCGCTCAATTAGCAAAGCTCCGCCTCCCAGGGGCCGAGCAGGGGCCCCATTCCAGAGCCGTTATCTCCTTATGTTTAATTAGAGTGTCACTTCCTGTTGACATAGCTACGGCAGCCCTCTGCACTCTGTCCGCCATGCTAGGAGCAGATACGAAGAAAGTTGAAAATGAACTACGATTTAAAAAAAACAACAACATCCGATTCCCTGTTTGGAATCAATCTGAAGCCCCGCCCACAGCATGTTGATCAACAGCTTGGCTCTTCCTGGGATGCAAATAGCAAATAGATAATAATCTGTATAGAACCTGAGAGGTGGGATTGAGCTGCTCATCAATATCTTAAGATCACCGGCAATGACTGCGAGTGTCACAGTACACGCAGTACTCACAGGTAAGTAAGAGGAAGTACTGTAGTGCTGCAGTACATGAAGGACGGAGCTCATCTCACCTGCAGAGTGCTCTTCAGAGTCTTCACCTGAGCCAGGAGCTGCCTGAGGATCTCTGGTGGACGGAGAGAGACAACGTCAGGGGACATGGTATCAAACAAGGACGGGGAAGGGACTCGACCCTTCTCGGGATCCAGGTCGGCGTGAGGAGGGAAGCTCTGAGGTTCCTCTTCTCACCTGCCGTGTCTCCATCACGTCCAGTGTCCACACCCAGGGACGTCCTACACTCCGCCAGCAGCTTCTCCACCTCCTCTGCGGGTTCAGGGGCCGGCAGCAGCGACTGGCTCAGTCCACTGTCCCTCTCCCTCCAGGTCAACCCCGAGGCTCCGCCCAGCACAGGCGAGGCGCCGCACACGGAGGACGGGCTCTGCGCCAGACCGCCGGCCGCGGCCCTGGCCTCAGAGCTCGGAGTGCGCGGGGTGGAGGCCGGCGGACACCCGTTCCGCCCCTGAGCCGCTTGCCCTTTGAGCGCAGCAGCTCCGGGCTTGCTGCTGTGGTGCACAGGTGGAGTCAGGCAGGTGTTCAGGGCACCTGGTGGAGGGGGCCTCCAGTCAGGAGCGGGGCAGAACCTGTTGGGGGTGGTGGGGGTGGAGGTGGTGGGCTGACATTTCTTTCCTGTGGAGGCGACGACGGGGGGAGGGGGCGGAGCGGAGGCGGGAGCAGTCAGGTGGAGGTGCTGAGGAGCTGCAGGTGGGACGGGAGGGTCATCGCTCTGTGGAGAGGCAGGAGGAGTGTGGAATGTTTCCCCGTGGATCCCTGAGGAAACACAAACACACAATATACGACTTATCTTTGCTCTATCCGGGTTTGACATCGTGCATAATTAAGGGGCGTGGCCTCTTCAGGGACACCTGGGCCGACCTGTGGATGCTGTGGAAGCACCACAGGCTCGCCCCAGCTCTGCCTGTTCCCCGCCTCTTTGGCCATTTTTGGATGATCCA
>JAFBJT010109845.1:36426-46281 GCA_016785325.1 Chascanopsetta lugubris
GTCAGTGTGAAAACATCCGCAAACTCAGCGCCAAATCAACTCAGAATACACACTTCACGCACAGTCTACGCAACAGATTGAGCCAAATGAGCGAAACACAACAGACACACATGCATGCACATGGTTTGAATATGTGCACAATGCTTCTCCTCACACCGTCAAACACTTTTGGCGAACAACCAAACCTGCGAGGCGCGTAGAACAAGTTCGGATAAAGTGCTTTTACGCACAGATGACGCACGACGCAGAACATTCTGGGTGAATGTGGATTAAAAAATAAATGAAAAACGAGTGTCACAAACCTCGACAGGGGGAGAAGCAAGAGTCCAAGCGTTCCGCTGAGAGTTTGCTGAACTCTTCCTCTCCACGTTTTGCCTCCTCCCGGGGCAGCAGGGCTCAGAGTGTCTCCTCAGAGGGGCAGAGAGGAGGAGAGCAGGAGGTGCTCTGTGCTCTGCAGAGGTTACCTCAGGTCATCTTCACAGGATTCGATCAAACCGAGATCTTGTTCAAAGGAGAACTTCTGCTCTCAGGCTGCACAGAGGAGCGACGCATGAAACTGTCCATTAAACGGAGGGACGGCTGGTGGTGCTGGATGTGTCCACTGGAGGGCGCAGTTACAGTGCGTTAAGGTGGGGACCTGTTGCTTCTTAACCACGCCCCCCCCCCCCCCCCCCCCCCCACACACACACACACATAAACTCAGAAGTCCCCTTGCTTCACTTGTGCAGGATGTTGTTGGCTCACATCTCCCGTGTTTGGGATGTTCTCAGTGACTCTGTGTGAGATTAAACATGATGATGATAATAATAATAATAATAATAATAATAATAATAATAATAATAACAACAACAACAACAATAACAACAGTAATAATAAAAATAATAATAGTAATCATCATCATCATCATCATCATCATCATCATAATTGCCAAGGTTTGTTTGTGAGCTAGATTGCCATTATCCATTAACCCTGGTGGGGGGAGGAGTTATGATTCAGTGGGGAGTGGCACATTTTGGTTCAGATCCAGGAAGTGAATTGACTCATTCATGAAAACAAAGTTGGCTTGACTCTATGGGGACAGTTGTGTCTTAGAAAGGGAATAAGATCTACATACTGTTTAATGTAAGGGTGCGGGGTCAAAGGTCAGGTCTGACCTCTTCCTGCTTCACCACAGCAGAGCAGCATGAATGTGACTGAAACATGTTCTCAAGTCGCCCCGACACAAAGACACACACACGTGTGAGAGAAGCGTGTTTGCCGTTTGTTTTTATTTCATAAATCTCTTCCAGCATCTCGTCGCTAACACAACAGAAAGCTAATGGATGAGCCGTGATGTGCGGGGGAACTCACAGAGGACACATGTTGGCGTCCGTGCTCGTCCTCGTGCGGGTGCGGGGCGTGCACAGGCTCCGCCCCCCTTCTCTGACTGAGATCAATAGGTCGTCGCAGGGGCTCTGAGCGGCACAGAGAGAACCCATCACACCGGGCCAGGTACAGGCCATTCCACCTGTGCACCGCACGCATTCTCAACCATGCTCGGAGTCTCGCCACGTCACGCCACATCCCATCCGACGCCATCATGGAGGAACCATGGGACGGTCAGAGGGACAGGTGGTGGACACCGCAGGGGGAAAGGTACAAGATTGGGAGGCACAGGCCTCTCTAATGTCTTCCTAATACCAGATTAGGTTCATATGTGTGTGTGTGTCAGGTTAATAATACCCGGGTTAATCCAGGAGGAGTCCCCATCCTGTTTGCCAGCATCAGCACCCTTAACCTCAGGAGGATGATCCTGCACCTTGTGTTTGTTGTTGTGTGTGTTTACATGAGTCACAGCTGCAGACCAAAGGTAAACAAGCGCCCCCCCCAGCCCTCCCCCCTACCACACACCTGATCATAAGAAACCCTGTCTCCACCACCATGGTCTCCTGATTGACAGCTGAGGCTGAGGCTGCCTGATGGACGGCATCTGCTCCTCCTCACAGTCACTCAGAGGACGGTCTGTGTGAGCACGGGGGGGGGGGGGGGGGGGGGGGGTGGGGGGGTGGCCGCCGCCCCCGGGGGGGGGGCGGTTGGCGAGTTGGCGGCTGCCAACCATCTGTGCGCATGGGGGCGGTGCCAAGTGTCTTCAAAGAGACACGTGTAACATTCAGCTGGTCTGTGTGTTCCAGCATCATCACAGGACTCATCCGTTCTCACGTGGTTCACCCTCTAACGTTAACTCGTGACTTCCCGTGGCGCTACCGCAGGTGTTACACTACTTCCTGTATCACTTCCTGCTTCCTGCCGACACACAGCTTCAGTCAGAGACCAGCGCATCGCCAGAGAGCACGTGGGCCGCGCTTGTTCAACGGGCCGGCACAGCTCCGATCTGAGGCGCGCTCTGATGCAGCGACCCGACCTGTGATGTCGGCCAATCACGGTCCAGCCCTCACGAGCTACTTTAGGGGAACTTCTGGCTGACGAAGGAGGGGGCGGGGATCTCCTGACGGGCCCGGCGAGACACGTCCGGGACGTTGGGGGTCTTGAGGGGCGGCATGCTGGCGTCGGTGTGCGTGCCCACCCACTGCAGCACGCGGGCGGAGGGCCGGTTGTACAGGGCCAGCTGCCGGGAGCTGTAGCTGCACATGGCGATGCCCAGGGCGCCCAGCAGCATGGCCACGCCCGGCATGGTCCGCCCTGGCTGGGGGGTCACCGCCACATTGTGGTAGGCCTGCGTCTGTGAGGAGGAGGAGGAGGAGGAGGAGGAGGAGGAGGAGGAGGAGGAGGAGAGAGAAGGAGGTCACGGTTTTTATTCCACACAATAAACGGTTTCATTTGGGTTTCATAGGATTGAACCCATGACCCTTTGGTTGGGGGCCAATCCAAGAGAGAGAGTTAGACAATCAGAATGATCAGAGTTACATTTGTTAAATCGAATGACTTAACCACAACATGTTCACCATAGCCCCCCCCCCCCCCCCCCCCCCCCCCCCCCCCCCCCACACACACACACAATCTGGGATTTAAACTCATCTCCTTTCATTGCCCTCATCATGAGGTCTCCCTTCAAACTCTCTTCCCTCGGACACAGATGAGTTCCTCCGTGACACTCTCAAAGGGCGAGGAGGAAACGTCCTGATGTCCACATGTGAGGTTAGAGCTCACGACCTGTTCCATCCCTTTCCTTTTGCTTCACAAGCTCCGCCCACAACCTTCCCTTCAAATCCCAGACATTTAAAGGCTTTTCCGCTCTTTGCCTTTGAAAGCTCTTAAATCAGAACAAAGCACCTGCGACAGACAAACTGCTATGAAGTGCAATCCACTACAAATCATGACTCAGCACTTCAGGGCCCCGGCACTCAGCCTTTGTATTCAAGAGTCAAACTCACAGTGCATGAAAATAAAGTAAATTCAAATATCAGGGCCTCATAACATCGTGTGTGATGACCTCTCACCTGCAGCAGCCTAATGTAGCCTGGGGTCAGCGAGGGGAGTCTGAAGAACATGGTTCCCACGGCGACCGGCCCGATGGATCAGGGCTGGGTAAGAGAGCCTCTCAGCCCGGTCCAGGTGTGTGTGTGTGTGTGTGTGTGTGTGTCCTGCAGCCTCCTCAGCTCTGAGGTCGTGGCTCAGCCTCCTCAGCTCTTATAAGATCCTAAGATCCCGTGTTTACATAAGAGGAGGCTGCGGGAGGAGAGTAAGGAGATTACAGGAGCTGGACCACAGCACAGAGGAGGACCTGGGGCATCACAGAGGGGGAGGAGTCAGCCTGGACTCATCTAACTACTTCATCTTCATATGTTTTTATAGTAAACTATTGTTTCAAACCTTCATGGGCAGGACGACTGATGATTCGTCGTCACCATGTGATCCTCTCATATTGTTACCTCATCTCCATATTGTGTTGTATCTTTAGATTTTATGATAGAGGCCTCTAAGGTTTTTACTGTTATTTAACATACACTTACTGACCATTTTAGTTGGTACACCAGTTAAAGGTGCAGTGTGTAAGATTTGGTGAGACTTTAGTTGTTCTTAAAACTCAAGACATGTTTACTATTGTTTAAATAAAACATTCAGATGATTCTAAAATCATGAAAATGTCAGGATGTAATTGTTTTGTGATATTTCTAGAGGTGAAAAAAAAGGCCAAATATAACACACACTGTACCTTTAAACTGCTGGTAAATGACGATACCCGCGAGCACATGGGAGCAGGTGGGTCACAGCTCAGGTTCCACTTGGTCGTGTGGCCATCAGCTCCCTCACCGGCCGTCTCCACGCCGGTGTCCCGCAGAGATAAGTCTCTGGCCTCCCTCTGAACCTGCCCCCTGGCTGTGAAGAACGGCTGGACGTATCAGAATAGACGAGCTGAGCTGCAGACGGGTCTGGACACGCTGAAGGTCAAGCTGCAGGTGGTTCTGGATCCTCAGGTCCATCAACAACACTCTGAGGAGCTGTGTCCAGTTCTGAGTCAGATAACAAGAGGTCAACACTTCCCGCTCTTATTCTTCTGTGTGAGTCGCAGATATGCTGAGTCACTGTTCGATCCCTCAGGTCGTTTAAGGGTCATTGTGTCAGATCTGGATAGACTGGAAGCAGACATGGAACATAACTGCCTTTTATCTATTTTTATTTGGATTCATAAAAAAAAACACACAAAAAAGTGAATAAATAAATATAGTTCATTATCAAATGTATTATAAAATGATCCTTGTGACGTTTACTCTAATTTACGTTAACTTGATTACGGTGTAATCAAATTAATTGACACAGACCTCTACAATAAAACCTTTACACTGACATCGGGAGCAGCTCCTCTCCACTAGAGGGCGCCATGTTGCACCAACATGTTTTTACAGTAGCCCAGAATGGCCAAACTAAACACCTGTAGAGTTTGAAAGAGAACTGAAGGCTTACATAGGTTCTCCTACATGTTTGGAGGAGAAGGACACCTCTCCACTAGATGGCGCCACATCCTACACACTGCACCTGTAGCTGCTCTTAGAAATAATAAGTGTTAAAAGCCACTTGGCCATGAATGTGTTGGATGGTAAAATGATTTTGTGCAGCATGAGAGGAAAGTTCAAAGGAGCAGCCTCAGACGTGACGGATCAGGGTAACTGACAGTCTGAGGGCTGTGTTGTCATGGCGCCCTGCAGGGGGAGGAGCTCTGTGATCCAGTACTGGAAGAGTGAGGTGATGGCGGCGCCGTCCTCTGAAACACAGACACACAGAGACACTCCTCAGACACCAGACACTCACTCTCTTTTCACTCCTTCATCAAAACATTATTGTTGATTCTGTACGGAGGATTTAAAAAAGGGGAGAAGCTGCAGAGCAAACGCAGCTTTTAGCGGACTCACTTTCCACAGAGAGGGAGATGCTCCTGCACAGAAGGACATGGGTTCAATCACAATACTGAAAGTCAATGTTAACCTGAGATACTGGCTCAGATGTCGTCACCAATGTCAGCCATTATTTCTTCTCAGATACAAGGAGAACATGAACAACCACAAAAAGTCATTCAAAATAAGATGATGGACTTATTTTATTTCTTATATTTTTTTTATCTTCATATATTTTATATTCTTTAATGACTCAGCAGAAATGAGGGGAGGAGGAGGAGGAGGAGGGGGAGCCTTCGGGTGCATGGAGGGGATCAGTTCTACTAAAGCAGGGTGAACTGAGGGTGCGTGACCTGTGGCGTTGTCTGGGCAACAAGGACAGGAAGTGACTAAGAACAGTGTGATGGCTGCTATCAATGTGGCATGAGTCCACACACACATACACACACACACACACACACACACGGTGCATGACAACAGCAAAGTCCCCAGTGATCCTATTATACAGGTAACAAGCCAAGCACGTAGATGAGTGCGTGAGCACACGTGCACGCTCACACACACACACACACACACACACGCACACACACACACAGGGGGTACCGGAGATGTTTTAGTGAGGTGAACAAGTTCAAACATGTTAGTCCCTCATGGTGGAGGTCACCAGAGTGAGATGTAATATTATGGGATGCCCTGGCTCTGCAGGTGCAAACTGAGGGCATGAATCTGCAGGTAACTGCAGATCATGGCAAGTGAGGGCAAGCAGACTCTGGCTCACAGGGCGAGAGGACAGAATGAGACAAGTGTTGACCTGCAGGGACAGGTGAGTCAGGTGTCTCCTGACAGGTGGATCCAGTAG
This sequence comes from Chascanopsetta lugubris, assembly GCA_016785325.1. Lineage (NCBI taxonomy): Eukaryota > Metazoa > Chordata > Actinopteri > Pleuronectiformes > Bothidae > Chascanopsetta > Chascanopsetta lugubris. The sequence continues at coordinate 42,616 of JAFBJT010109845.1, forward strand.
ATCCGGTGTGGACCAGTCAACGCTCCATTGGCGGAGGTGTCACTGACCTGCTGTCATACCGGAAGTGTCCCTCAGCTCCTCCAGAGCCGTCTCCACTCTGCCGATCTCTCTCTGTTGAAGCAAAGTCTTCAGATGGTGCAGCTGCTTCAGGACGGACGTCTCCTCACCTCTGCTGGACACGCGGCTCAGGAGCTCGTCCACGGAGCAGGACAGGTGGGGACATTTGTCTTTGTCCACTTTGGCTGCATGAGCAGAAGAGAGGGTGGCGTATTAGAAGTGGTATTTCAGTAGGTTTACAGAGTTGGTATATTTGTTCTCTGTTTGAAACGTCTGTGACAGGGAGCCTGACGGAACCACTCGTCACCAGCAGAGGGCGCTGTTCCTCAATGAGGCGTACAAAGTCTTCAGCTCGGCTCAACACTTACAGTCGGACATGTAGGTTTCCAGTGTCGTCTTGAGAAAGTCTGACACCTCAGCGGCTCTCCTCTCATTACTATCCTCCTCCTCCTCCTCCTCCTCCTCTTCTCTCCCTCCATCCTTCTGATATGTGAAGACCAGAGCAGCAGCTCGGGGCCTCACACCCATGGAGAGCAGCTTCTCTTTGTGTCGTTTCTTCTTCAGCTTCCTCCTCTTGTTCTTGCTCATGTTCTCTCCTCCCTCCAGCTCCACCACAGTCTGAGCGGCACCAGAGTCTGGATGAAGAGCTGGCTTCCTCTTCCTCCTCTTCTTCTTCTTTCTTCTCTGTTCTTCTTGCTCCTTATCTTCTTCATGGTCGCTCTCCTCTGCGGGAGAAAAGAAGATGGAAAACATTTGGTTGGAACACACAGATATGAGGATATGTGCGTATGTCTTGGTGTTGAGGTCATGTGCAACTTCAGCTGTATGTGCAAAAGTCAACAATGTGCAGATGTGCACGGGAAAGGTTTGGACATGCGATAAATCAATGCTTTAGATCTTATTTCCTGCTTCATCATCACTTCATCACATATTGATGGCTTAATTGTCAGGACTCGTTAATACAAGCTGACTCAGTCTGACCTCAAACATCCATCTGTGCTCCCTGCATACTAAATCAAAAAGCTGTTAAATGAAGCCGTGTTCAGCTGCCCAGAGCAATTCATCATTTCTTCTGCTGGAGTAACTCTGGACTTCAAACCCACAAATCTCTTTTACTTCTCTGACGTGAAACCGAACCCCGTCAGATGGACGAGGGGCTGCATTAAAGAGGATAATGAGACATGTGTCATGAGCCTGGGTCTTTATTACAGCTCCAGGTTTTCATTGGTTCATCACGGCTCTTATAGAAGCATTTCGGGTGCCAGGCCTGTGAGTGACGCCCTGCATCAGAGTGAGAGGCAGCTCACAGGTCAGGACGTAAAGATGTCTCTGCAGAGTGACAGGGATAATCAGGAAGAGCACAAATGTAAGATAATGGTGCTCTCACCAGATGGGTCCTTGGCACCGTCTATCCTTTCTAGTAGAGGGAGTGAGACAGGTTCCCCTGGATGATAGTCTGCAGGAGGAGGGAGGACAGTGTAGATACGAGGATGAGGAGCGACTGCGCTTTGTTTCTGACCTGCAACAAGAACATAATGTAAGGTCAGTGTTTTGACAATAATGGAATGTGGCCAATGGGAGGAGTCAAATGAATATCTTTCTGATGGTACCTGCTGACGCGTGGTCTCGTCTCTTCACATTGGTTTTCTTGGGGAGAGCCTCAGAGACACATGGTGGACTGGGCTCCTTCTCCGATGTGGGAGGTGCAGGGTAAAGCTTCTGCAGAACTTTAGACTGAAACACTGAGTGAGACACAATTGCACAATGACACATGACTTCATGCTGTGACTTTAACCATGCTACGCATCCAGGTGTGCAGTGGGTTTTGTTTAAATCTTCCATACAAGGAAATATGGTGGGAAACGGTAACTAGTTTAACCCCACAGCAGAAAAGGTGATGTTAATTGATGATGGAGAAACGGTACAAACATATAGTTTGTATGTCTTTGTCATAACAACGTGCTTTTCACACAATATACTGGAATTAGAAATTCCTGGTACGCACACCCATCTAATATTCCATAATCAAAACATGTGGAAAAAAGGAAAAGTATAGAATATAAAATTGAACATAATAAACTGATATCGATAAATTAAAAGAAGAAAGATATTTTCCAGATTGTTTGCTGATTCATATTTGTCAGAGGTAAACTGTGGCACAACGTCCATACATACAAAGGTGTTTACTTTGTCTATACTGGGCTACTGAAAGAGAAAAAAAATGACCGCCTCCTACAGAGGACCTCCTCCTAACAAAAAAGCAAATTCCAAAATTATATTCCATGTCTTGACAATGTGTATATACTGTATATAGTTTAAATGTATGTACAAGCACAACGTTATATACAAACAATCCCAGCTAAACTCAATTGAGGCTGATGTTCGGTACTGGACACAGTAACCGGAAATGGATCTCCACCTGCATCTGTGATCCGACTGAACCGCACGTGCATTTGTTTACAATTGTAACCGAATCAACGCGAGACTTAGCTGCCAGCTAGCTACGTTAGCTTAGCTGCCGGCTAAGATGTCCCGTGTTATGATTCCAAACACTTGTATGACATAGTTGCGACGCTCACCGTCTCTCCTTTGTGTCATGTCGCTGACTGGAAGACGAGGCAGAGGTAAATGTGTCGGATGGCTAACAGGCAGCTACATGTAGCGTGCTAACAAGCTAACTAACGTGCTAGACTTCAGACGAACCGGAACCGGCGAGGACTCTAGCGCGCAGCACACCGGAAGTGGGACCGGTGTAGCGTGCGCCAAGAAACTGCTAGAACACGTTAAGATAACTTCATCTACCCTACACTAATGTCGTGGCTTCTCCAGTTGGACTCTGCAACGACTGGTACTCCTCTGATATCATGTGGAAGAGATCCGGGGGGCGAGGTTTAAGATGCGGCACCTCTGTGCCGAACTCCATTAAAACTAATGGTAATTTAAAGTAAATGCTGTTACTTTCATACATGTGTCCATTCAATATTGCGGAGAAACACATTTAATTGATGCAGTGAATCCATGCTTTCATTCGGCATATGAATAAATGTATTTATTTGGGTAAGTAATATATAGTAAGTCATTTTGACAGACTTTGTCATTGTGTATTTAGATGAAGATGAGTGAGGCTTTTGAATGCCTTATTTTTTCTTTTGCATGAATCAACGGACAAATGTAAATGGTCTTCTAGATTTAATTTAATTTAAGTAATTTGTCTGAGTCCAATAATTATTTTTTTAATCTAAATGTGTTTATAAATGTGATGTATCAGACTACAACGCCCCTTGTGTTTGGATCGTGTCATTGCAGTGTGTGTGTGTGTGTCGGGGGCGTGCTCACATACTGTCCGCTGGTGGAGCTGCAGGTTGGAGCAGAGATGAGACGGGAATACTAACCAGACCCCGCGTGGCTCAGCATCAGCACCGGGCTGAGTGAGTGAGTGAGTGAGGGAGGGAGGGAGGATCTGCGGAGCCTCTGAACTGGGTTCGGGACCCCGGCATGTGAACGGGCTTTCTGCAGGAGGAGGAGGATCCACCTGAGAATGTCAGCTCTGAAGAAGGTAACTTCCACCCTCTGTCTTTAATATATATATATATATATATCTTGTCAAAT
>JAFBJT010109845.1:46858-54358 GCA_016785325.1 Chascanopsetta lugubris
AAAGGTGTCAGGAGTAGGATGCAAACATGTTGATTTTGTTGAACCTGCATTTCATTTAATTGGAGTAAATGAATAGATGTGAGCAGATAATGGGTACGAGGTGTGGCTGCAGGATTTTCATAGAGTCAGTGTCACTTTTTCAAAAAGACGAATTAAAAATGATTTCAACTATATTCTGATGCAAAATGCACGTTTGTTTCCCCTCTGCTGATAACATGCATGCTCTCTGACTCATACTTGCACGAGGAACCGAATGAAAAGCCTTCCAACACAAGGTTAAGTCCTCAGCCTTGTCACATAATGCTGCATGTTACCATGTCCGACTGTTGCCTGTGTGGGTGGATGGGCTTCACTGACTGTGTCTGACAATCATGAATGAGTGAGGCTCCTCACAGGTGTTACAGGAGTATATGTATATAAAAAAATGTGCTGCATATGGTACTTTGAACACTGAGCAACTCGTGCACAGCCTTCTCACCTGCATTCATGCAAATGGCTAATTATTGCTCCTTTTATTGCCAGTGATGTTGCAAGACGGCTTATGTGCTCAGTGAGCCTTACCATCACTGTTTGTGTAGTTCCACATCAATGAAATAGAAATAGAAAGCCTTTATTGTCATTGTCTGTATTTCCAGCAACAAAATAAGTAGTGCAGCTCCAGCTGGTGCAAATAGTACAAAAATAGTAAAAAAAATAAATTAGTAGAAACAGGTGCAAAGTAGTTGTACAGAGTAAAACAATAGCAGCATTGAGTTGTCGACAAAAAGCAGCATTGTACTCATTGAAATGACTATTGCAAACCAATATTTACATAAGCATTCATGTCAAGAAGTTACAGAGTCGGATTTCGGTCTCGGCAGCACCGGCGCCGGCGCTGAATCAGAACCCTCAGCATCACACGCAGAGTGAGTGACAAAGTGGAGGCTGCCAGTCCTCTCATCATAAGACATCATAATCAGAGGAGCTAAAAATAGGAACCTGGATTCGCTGCAAGGCTTTATATCAGATGCTGCAGATGGAAGGTGCTGCATTATCTGCTATCTGCTCACTCCCACCAAGTCCTTCCATGTCGATGTAAGTGGCGAGACAGCTGTTCCTCAGCAGATGCAGGGAGGAGGAGGTGCTGACGTGCACACGTGTGTGTCACACATGGAAAGTGCATTTCCTGCCAGAGCCTCTCAGGTGGTTGTGAAGTGTCTCATTCATTATGCAGCTGATGAGAGGAGCCGAGGTGGTTTCACCCAGCAGTTCTAAAAGCTTTCAATCAGTGAGAGGAGATGTGGCAGTGTCCGTGTTCTGTGCCTGGGCGTGTCAGTGCTGTAATGAGTATTCATAAGTGCAGCCGCTCTGTGGGTGGGCAGGTGGCAGCTGGGCAGGTGGGCAGGTGGGCAGGTGTGCAGGTGGCAGGTGAGAAGTGAATGTCATCTCTAAAAGTCCTCCTGAGACTGGGTAAGATAAATGAGTTGTCACTCGGCAGCTTTGGGGAGCGTCACCTTTGCCCTCGTCCGCAGAAGCAGCTCTGCTAATCGCACTGTCAGAGGTGCCTGCTGAGTCAGAGGAGGAGGAGACTGCTGCTCTCTTTAAAGGTGCAGTGTGTAAGATTAGGTGGCCTCTCGAGGTGAAGTTGCATGTTGTATCCATCACCTTCTGACCATGCGGGAGAACCTATGGTCGACTTCAGTTGTCATTCAAACTCAAAAGATGTTTAGTACGTCCACTTTTACAACTGTAAAAACATGGCAGCCCCGTAGGGAGGACCCGCTCTTCGTGTAAATAGACATTAATGGTCTCATTTTAGGGTAATGGAAAGAAATACATTGTAAAAGATTGTAAAATCATGAAAATGTCAGGATGTAATTGTTTTGTAATGTTTTTAGAAGTGACTAAAATGTCTGAAATCTTACACACTGCACCTTTAATATCAGGTGAGAGGCTGATTCAAAGAGCGGAAACCGCATCGACCTTTTCCGTCCACTGTTTGTCTCGGATGAATTCCTTCTCCTCCTCCCTCTACCACAGTTGGACTTCAGTAAATGGATCGAGGGAATAAGGGGACTGATCTTTATGAATGTAATAAAGCATCAGTGTTGTGTAGATCCTGTAGAGTGTGACTCACTGATCTCACAGCCATGTGGGAGGCACTATTCTCTGTGATGTAGCTGCTGTGGCCTGGAATCAGATGAGACTCATTACCAGCTCTATTATCATATTACTACTGTGTCTGTGACCTCTGCGACCTGAGCTGACTGTAAATACAGATGAATAATCCTTAAAGTCTTTGACTAAGTCAAATCATTTTGTCAATATGAATATATTTATCCCCTAAGGTTGACTGTGTAAAGGGCCAGTGTGTAAAATGTGAATGCCCCTCACCTCCCTCTAACCATGTTGGGGTCTGACATCTCTCCGGGTTCGAGTCCCAGGTGGAACCTTCGGGGCCTCAAGAGTTTGGCACATTTACATTTTAAGACCAGGGCAGAACTCCTAGATATTACTTTAAAATGTATATAATCCAAGTGCTGGAAAACGAAGCACCTGCAGTCCCACAAATGACCAGCAGATGGCGCCTCCATGGGTTGCAAACAGATTTCTGTTCATTTGACTCGACTCTTAAAACCTCTAGTTAATCTGGTTTTAGTGGCTTAATAATAATATCAGATTTGCAGCAGAGGTATCTTTGATTGGAACAGATAAGAATATTATGAAAACATGATCTAGTACTTTATATGCTAATGTGTAAAAGCTATGAATGTTAGATGTGGCTCTGGTTGTATTACCTTCATGTTTCTATTACTTAAGTTTCAAATTGCTTTGAATGTATGTTCTTCACTACTATACGATGATTATAGTAGACATGGAAGATAAATGTATTTATATAGCACTCCAACATTCTTATCGACCACTTAGTTCTTATTATTCAGCTCTTCTGTGGGAGCCACTTCTCTGTCAGGAGGAAATTTATGGTTCAGGTTCTCGACCAAAGAGCCTTCAGAATGCAGACTGGGTGACGAACCGCTAACCTTCTGTTGATTGAATGTTCTTCAGAAACCACATATTATAAAACTATATCTGCACAGAGAAAAACATTTATTATGTTTATTCTGGAATTTAGAGCTGGTTTTAGGAAACAGACGCGCGCACGCGTGTGTGTGTGTGTGTGTGTGTGTGTGTGTGTGTGTGTGTGTGTGTGTGTGTGTGTGTGTGTGTGTGTGTGTTTTACGCGTGTGTGTGTGTGTGTGTGTGTGTGTGTGTGTGTGTGTGTGTGTGTGTGTGTGTGTGTGTGTGTGTGTGTTCATTACAACCTTTAGCTGGGTTGCGCGTCTCCAGCACAAACCTCATCTCCTCTTCAATCTGCACGGTGCAGTGATGGAGCCTGGGGCAGGCGTCACAGGAAGTGGATGAGCTCTGTGGACCGTCTCCACTTCCTGTTCGTCCCCTCACGTCTCCATCAGCTCTTCCCTATAACCCTCTGCAGCAGCATCCTCTCTCACTCTCTGCCACTTGTGATGATTGTCCAGCTGTGATCGTGTGAGTGGAGAGAGATGAGCAGGCTGTTGGACTGTGTGGGTTCGTGGGGGTGCAGGTGTGTTTGGTTCCTGTCAAGAAACATGAGACAGGATCAGGTCTATGTGATATTATTATTATTATTATTATTATTATTATTATTATTATTATTATTATTATTGTCACTTGCCCAGGTACAACAGGGCTGACCAGGTTCATACACATACAGTACTTCAAATACTCATACCATAATACTGTGACTCAGCTGTTTGGTTTTATTGCTCGTAAGTGGATCAGTCACAGAAATGACCTAAAATGCCCCAAGTCCTGCACTGGATGCATGGATGGATGGGTGTAGGTTGATCTCTTAACTACGTCAAATATAGTCATAAACAGTCGAATCTTCTATGATATTTCCTTCACACGCTCTGTGTGTTTTATGACCTCATGCGTCTCCACATCGAACACCGGGAGAACGTTTCTGTAGAACATTGGAGCTGATCATCACTGGAAACATCCAGGTTCAGCAGAGTGAAACCATAGCCGTGTCCCGTTTAAGGGGCGAGTGCACTCGCTGGTGGTTAAATGAGACGCTCCACACTTGGCAGCGGTTGTGGGAAGGGACTTGACAAAATGAAGCCAGAAATGGTCCACGGGTCGTCTCTTTCGGCATTGGGTACATTAAACAAGAGGACAGCTCAGAATCGGGCCCGTTATGAACTCCATACGTTTGAGGAGTCGTTCACAGGATGAGTGTTATTTTTCTGTGGACTGTCGCAGACTGTCACTGTCCACTAAGCCCACAGAAGAGCTCATTTGAATGGGTTGTATTTACCAAGCTGCTGATATGATGAGCACGATGTTATTCTGGTGTATTTGGAACAAAATGAAACGGCCTATTTAAATCTGTGAATATGCGACATAACAAATCTGTACAAACACCCAAATATGCCAGTTTAGATTCAGTATTTCCACTCGTCCCAGTTACATGGGATTATAAATCTGTCTCTTTGAGACAATGATTTCAATCCTCACCCTGAGACGAGCTTAAAGGTGCAGTGTGTAAGATTTGGTGACCTCGAGAGGTGAAGTGCATGTTGTATCTTTCACCTTTAAGACACTTAAAGGTGCAGTTTGTAATATCCTTAGCACTTCTAAATGATTAATTAATTAATTTATCACCACCTAATTGTTTTATCTTTTTTTTCATCACTCTTAAATGAGCCCATATAATGTGTATTTACACGAGGAGCGGGTCCTCTCCATGGAGGCCGCCATGTTTTTACAGCAGTAAAAGTGGAAGCACTGAACATCTTTTGAGTTTTAGTGAACCTATGATTGACTGAAGTCCACCAAAGCTTCTCCTCCCTGCTCAGAAGGGTGAGGGTGAGGTGATGGATACAACATGCAACTTGACCTCTAGAGGTCACCAAATCTTCCACACTGCACCTTTAACAAGACAAACACAGATGGACTGGACTGTTTGCATTTCATTTTCTTTCCTTTTAATGATGTGTCTCGACGATCCATCGGAGGTAGCCAGAAATATCAACATCTCTGGATTATTATTGAGAGATTACTGAAACGAAGAGATGCTCGGGCCTGTTCTCAAGTCTGAAATTAGCATTAGCCATCCACCCGTACCCCCGGTCCCTCTGAAATGAGAGGTGATTGACAGCTGTGAGTGTTGGTTCTTCCACTCTCCTCCTGTGAGGCTGACACCCAGCACCAATTATAACTCTACATCGTGCAGCTGTTTGAGTCGTTACAACCCTGTCATTATGTGTATAATCTCTGCAGAGCCATCTATTCCTGTCCATGACTCAGCTCCTTTCACTGTCATCATCCACAGATGAATGAATGAATGGATGAATGGATCAAATTCATTCATCATTCATTCATCATTCATTCACATTCATCTCACCATGAAATTGTTATTCAAAGGTGCATGGTGTAAGATTTGTTGACATCTAGTGGTGAGGTTGCATGTTGTGTCACCCCCCCCCCCCCCCCCCCCCCCCCCCCCCCCCCCCCCCCCCCCCCCCCCCTTCTCAGCATGCAGGAGAACCTGTGGTAGACTTCTGTTGTCATTAAAACTCAAAAGATGTTTAGTAGGTCCACTCTGGGCTACTGTAAAAACATGGCGGCCCCCGTTGAGAGGACCAACTCCTCATGTAAATATGCTTTAATGGGCTCATTTTAGGGTGATGGAATGAAAATAAAACATTCACATGATGATAAATTCATGAAAATATTAGTATTTATTTGTATTTCAAATATGTTTAGAAGTGATCAAAATGACCAAAATCGTATACACCGCACCTTTAAACACAAATACACCTTAACACGAATTCGACAAGGTTCTAAACATAATGAGTATTTGGTGACACTGCTCAAGGAAACAAATCAAAAATCAAAATAAGAGTTAGAACATGGTTATTTAAAAGGTATAAATCATGTTTAATGACCCCGATGTTTAGGTGATGGTTGCTGGGCAACAACAGAAAACATGTGACCTGCATGAACCGTGGCTTTTAACTCTGTGTAGTCGACTGATTTATAAAAATAATGTATTAGTGCTGACCCGCAATGAAGTGTTGTGTTATGACAGAATCATCACTCGCTTATAAAGAATGGAGCAGGAGGAGATGAGCCTGAGGCCCCGCCCCCTCCTGTATGAATGATGGAGGGGTTTGATATCACTCACTGAGAAAAGCCATTAAGGCTTCAGTGGTATTTTTTAATATCTGGTCCTTTTCTGTCTTTTCAAGAGGAACCTTTTTATTATATATGACGCTGTGATGAACTCCGACATTTATCTCAGAATCTGAAAATATGAAGCGTAGAAGAGTGAGAGGAGAGAGGGGAACTTAAAGAGGAACCGATCACGTATCACTCGATGGAATGAACATGTCTGCACGTTTCCTCCGGATAAACTGGCTTATGAAATGGAATAAAATCAAATATGATCCTGTGTGTTTCCACCTCCTCCATCGACTCCACCCGGCTGTGATATTAAACATCTCCCTCCTCCCCCTCCCCCTCAGGTGTTGCCAGGCATCCTGAAGAAGCATTGCTGTATCTTACCTGATAGGAACACAGGTAAGCACCAAACACATGCCCCCCCCCCCCCCCCCCCCCCCCCCCCGCCGTGGGAGTAGTGGCTCAGTGGGCGGCTCATGTTTGTTGTGGGGGGTTGTTGGAACTTGTGATGGTGACCAGCTTCTTCACGCCGTTGCAGGTGTGAAGAGGCTGCTGATGAAATTGAAGAGCAGGGAGATTCACTCAGGTACCTGCTGCAGTTCTCACTGTCATGATTCCTTCTCTTCTTCTTCTTCTTCTTCTTCTACTTCTTCTTCTTCTTCTGCTTTTGTACTCTCTTATGATTCAGACTCTGCAAACGCATGTACATGGGTTCTCAGCCCACCCCATCCATCCCACCAACAAACCTCACTAATGCTGGACTCAGGCTCATGGAGCATCGGAGGTGAGCTCAGCCCCGTGTTAGGTTCTTCAGACAGAGCAGGTGTGGACAGGTGAGCTGAAGGTGTGAGACTCATGCTGATGAGAACGGGAAGGACGCCGCCTCCTCCGCGAGGGAGGAGTCAGGAGGTTCTTACGGCGCGAAACTGATGTTTGATGAGTCGTGGAGGTGAGAGGACAGGGAACCTGACAAACGTCAAATTCTGGATTTGAGGGGTTCGGCTCGAAGTGGGTGTGAGGTTGAAACCCCTTTCGTCTCGGTGGAAGAGCAGGAATTCTGTCCAGACAATCGCAGAAAAGTGCGAGAAGACCTGAGTCAGGATCAGCCCAAGTGTTTGGATCAGCTGCTGTGTTCAGAGGAGGAGGACGTGGACCGTCCCTCATGAATATGGACGACCCAGGGGTCCGGAACTCAGGTGGACTCGGAGCAAGGTGTTCTGACAGAGTGGACACTCATTAGCATAGACTCATGAATATGGAAATCTGAGGTTGTGACAACGTTTCCAGACTAAA
>JAFBJT010109845.1:72722-113547 GCA_016785325.1 Chascanopsetta lugubris
AATGTTTACATGTTTACATGTGTTACATGTTTTACATGTTTTACATGTTTACATGTTTTACATGTTTTTACATGTTTTACATGTTTACATGTTTACATGTTTTACATGTTTACATGTTTTACATGTTTTACATGTTTACATGTTTACATGAACTTTCACTGTGTAGCAGCGGCGCCATGTGCAGATGTACGTGTCGTCGATAACACTGGCTGTTACAGCAGGTGATTCCTAGAGGTCGTGTGTCTCCCGTCCTGCAGGCCGCGCTGTTTCTCATGTGTCTGCGGGTTCTGATGAATGAGGTTTGTGGTTCTTCCTGTTTTAAAGCTCAGCTGCTGAGAGCGGCTCTGTGCCGGGAGAAGAAGCAGAACATAGATTAATGTTGTCAGGAATCAGCACCAGAGGAGGTTGATGCAGGGGGAGGTGCTGGTGCGTGTTTGTGTGTGTCTGTGCGTGTTCATCCCCATGACAACAAGGATGAAAACACTACTTCCTTGCAGAGGGAAGCCCATATAAGGAGCTGCTGGGCCGAGGCCTTCTCAACAATACCTTTAATGTCATAGCTCAGCGAGCGCTCTTTGTGAGCTGTGACATGCACAAAAACTCAAAGGCGAAATGGATTAGAAAACGAGAGAAAAGATGACTGAATCTAACCCAGTGGATTGGAGGAGATTAGCCGAAGGGATTATGGGAAAATGACACACTAATTACTTTCTGTTGGTGCTGGGATGGGTTTGAAAACGTTATTTAATGTGAAGGGATGGGAGCGTCCACTCCGCTGACAATTTGCATATAATGTTGGATGCAGCTGCTCAATTGTACAAGCGGAAATAAGAGTTGAATCAGAAAGTGAATGTAATTATCAGTCGCTGGATAGAGCACGAATCCTCATTAATGTGCTTGATTACAATTCTGTTCTTTCAGGTCAAATACTCAATAATCTTTGACTCCTGTCAACTCAAATTTGGTGAGATTAAAGGGTCACATGTCGATGTAATCCAGGGAACAAACACAGTTTATTCAAAGGTGTAGTGTGTAAGATGTTCTAGAAATATTACAAAACAACTACATATGACATTTGTGTGAATTTACAATCACCTCATTTTTTAAAACTTTTAAACCATTATCCTTAAATGAGCCCATTAATGTGTGTTTACATGATGACAGGGTCCTCTCTACGGGGGCCGACAACAGTTTTTACAGTAGCCCAGAACGGACACACTAACCATCTTTTGAGTTTTCAACTGAAGTCTACGAGAGGTTCTGCTGCAGGTTCAGAAGGTGAGGGTGAGCTGATGGATACAACATGGAACTTCACCTCCATGTCACCAAATCTTACACACTGCACCTTTAAGTTGAGTCAAGAGTTTCATTCTGTTTGAGATGCATATACAAGTTTTTGCTGCTTCAACAATATTTGAGATCCAAGATTGAACCTGTCTGGAACCCAGACCTGAATCCTGCTTTGAAAACCTCATGGTAAAGTGTGTGCACGATGTGGTGACATCTAGAGGTGGAGTGCAACGTTGCATCCATCAGTTCAGCCTCACTCTTAGTCTTTAGTCGTCAGCTCAACTCGACTGTGAAAACAGGGTCCTGTGGAGAGGACATGAAAAAAGATGATTAGAAATTCTTTAAAATATCCACATGTAATGATTCTGTCATATTTTTAAAAGTGGCCAAAATCTTGAGCTCAGTTTTGTTGCCACAATACGGAAATTGATCAAGTTCTTATAAAGGTATGATTTCTCACCCTCAGGACAGAGCTTTGAGAGTCGCTGTTTCTGGAGGAACCCGAAGGAATTCACACACTTGACAGAGGAAGAAGCAGCAGCGGTTCAGACGATGGGACTGTGACTTCCTCTGAAGCTGCTCTTCATCCTTTGACCCGACGGGAGTCGGGGGGCTGCGAGGAGACGTCTCGTGTGGAGTTTGCTCTGCTCTCCAGGCCCCAATTAGCCTAAAAAGACCCCAGGAAGGGCAGCGGACACAAGGGGTTGGAAAAAAGAACGGGGGGCCAGAAGAAAAACAAAACACAGCAATCAACAAGACCCCCTGGCATCGGGAGGGTGGGGGTCTCTCTCTCACACACGCCCAGACCTCCTCCCATCCCCGACAACCTCTGTGGTGTTTTCAGAGCTCCAACCATCACTGTGGAAACCTGGAGCTTCTTTCCTTCACAGTTCCCTTCCTCCCACCTCTTCTCTCAGCGCACACACATCGATACCCCCCCGGCCCCCCGGCCTCCATCCTGGTCCCAGTCCCCCAGCTTCTCCCGCCTCTGCATTCACGCCCTCCCTTCCTCCTGGACTAAAACAAAGGCACGGGCCTGAAAGGGCTCTGAGGTAGGTAAATGTATTCAGTGACAGCGGCCGGATGATTCCATTCGGGGCCGAGCCTGTAACATTTGTCTCAGGCCTTGTCTGAGGGCAGGGGCAGAGTGTGGGGCCCTTTGTCCCCCCTGCCCTCTGCACGGCCCTGCAGTTAATGGTGGCCTTGTCCCAGACTGCTGGAGCAGAAACCTGCAGCCCCATGGGATGGAGCGGCATGGTGACATGGGAAGTGGCAGGACCGGGTTGAGGAGGATGGGGGGCCGGGGGGTTAGCTGCTGAGCCCACCTCAGAGGTTTTCTATGGGTTCGAGCCCCGAAAAAGCTCTCAAACGTGACCGGGCGAGTAAAGTGGAGCAAAGAAAGGATGGAACCTTCTGAGGCCGTCTCGTGTTTTTCTCGCACTATAATTTGCTTTCCTTTCTTTTCCTCCTTTCCTTTTTGATTTCCTCCCTCTCACCTCCTCTCCCCTCGTTCCTTTCCTATCCTCTCCTTTTTGTTCCTTTGTTTCCCTCTCCTTTCCTTTGCTTTTGGTTCCTTTCCTCTCAGTTCTGTTCCTCTCTTTTCCTCCTCTCCTCTCTTTTCCTTTCCTTGTATTTCTACCTCTCCTTTCCTTTACATCATTTGTCTCCACTTCTCTCTTTCCTTTTCTTTTTTCCTCTAATTTCCTTTCAATTTCTTTCCACATCCCTCTTTTCCTTGTCGTTGTTCCTGTCTTCTCTCATCTCCCTCTTTCCGTTCCTTTCATTTTTTTGTCTTCTCTCCTCTCACCTCCTCCTTTCCTTTCCGTTGTTTTTCCTGCCCTTTCCTTTCTTCATCTCCTCTTCTCTCAGTTCCTTTTCTTTATGTTACTTTACACCTCCCCTCTTTTCCTTCTTTCTTCTCCTCTCCTCTGCTCTCTTCACTACTCCTTTCCTTTCCTTCCCTTTCCTTTCCTCTCCCTTCCTCTCCCTTCCTTTGCTTTGCTTTCCTTTCCTTTCCTCTCCCTTCCTCTCCCTTCCTTTGCTTTCCTTTCCTTTCCTTTCCTCCCCTGTCCTCTGGATACATGTGTTGATGGAGAAATGAACGTGGTCATTGGGGAATTGAAGGCAGACGTCCTGCTGCTGTCTGTCTGTCTGAAGAGGCCCCTCGGCATTTAACGGTGAGGGTCTCCTTCTCTTTCACTGCTTGAGAGAGCGACTTCACTTCCTTTAAGAGGAGCTGAGACCTAAACCTCACTTGACTCTGGGAATCTGCTGAGCGGCAGCATCGTTGTGTGGCCGCAGCTGAAAACTTCACACACATGTCTGAAACATTGTTTCTGGAACATCCACTGAAGAGATGGATTCTCCTCCTTTAACATGAATACATTTACAGAATGATCAGAAACATATTCCACTGAAAGAGAAAAGATTACAAAACAATTACAAACAGACACTTTTATATTCACTGACTATTCTTTCCCTTTACCCTCAAATGAGCCCATGCATCATTTTTCTTGACATGAGGAGCGGGTCCTCTCTACAGGGGCCGGCATGTTTTTAAAATCATCAATATAGTTTGAGTTTGAAGAACAACTGAAGTCTAGGTTCTCCTGCATGTTCAGAAGAGTGAGGGTGAGGTGATGGATACAACTTCACCTCTAGATGTCACCAAATCGTACACACTGAACACTGCATTATCAATATTTTTGAGGTACTGGAAAATGTATGTAGTATAAGCAGTGTATGTACATTTATTGATTTATGTGCATTAAGTTGATGGTTACATTATTTTAGGAATCAGAGGAAATTACTTTCATTTGGTGGAATTAATTAAATTGTACAAATCCTCTGCAGCTGGAATTCAACCAACACTGGACTAGAATGAAATGTGATGAAACGAAATTAATCAGAAATAAAGTTAAAAACTTAGAAATAAGATTCACATTTCTACAAACTGCGCACAGTCCATAATACACAATTATAAGAATGCTTTTGTTTTCTCCTTCGTGAATTCTGTCCTGTATTTAAATGTCTACCTGCTTTTATGTCAGAAAGTATTTGTGTGCACGTGTGCATGTGTGTGTGTGTGTGTGTGTGTGTGTGTGTGTGTGTATACGAGTGTATTCTTAAGATCCAAAACTCAAAGCTGTCCCCCACCCTTTCAGTGTTCAGCAACAGAATCACCTCTTGTATCGGGGGCCACCACGACAAAGTGTGTGTGAAGGGATTAGAGGCTCCTTCAAACACACACCCAGCAGAGCCGCCTCGATTATGACCATTGGATACCCTGAAAATGAGAGTGAGATGAAAGGAGTGAACAGAGAGGGCTTCTCCCACCGAGGAGTTTGACCACACGTCCAGTAAAAATGAATGTCTAATCCAAAGGCCCCCAGGGGCAGAGGGGAGCTGTCTCAGAGTGTCGTGCCCTCCTGCTGAGAGTCGTTATGTTTCTGTTGGCTTTACGGAGCCAGGGAGCCACTAAGAACGATCAGAGACTTTAGAGGCAAGTTTGAAGAGCAGCTTAGTGTGTGGAGACATTCTCAGGCAGTTGAGCAGTTTCCATAATGGGAAAATTCCTCACAACAGCAGTTAAAGGTGCAGTGTGTGATATTTTGTTCATTTTTTTCACTTCTAAATATATCGCAAAACAATGACATACTGACATTTTCATTCATTTATAATCACCTAGCTGTAATATCTTTCTTCCATTAGCCTCAAATGAGGACGGGTTCCTCTCTACAGGGGCCGCCATTTTTTTACAATTCTAAACGTGGACGTTCTAAACATGTTTTTAGTTTTAATGGCAGCCAAAGTCAACCACAGGTTCTCCTGGATGCTCGGTGGGGAGAGGGTGAGGTGATGGAAAATGCAACTTCACCTCTAGATGTCACCAAATCGTACACACTTCACCTTTAAAGAGTAATTTAAAGGTATAGTATAGAGGATTTTCAAAAAGATGCATTTTTTTAAATCAACTGACAAATCCTGCATACTATATCTTTACATTTCTCAACATGCACATGTTTATCTAATTGTCCACTTGTTCCAGTTGCAGTCTCCTTATATTGAACAGCAGTGGTATGGACATGTAAGTTTCATCACTGTCTGCACCAAACAATCAAATGAAGCTACTCACACATTAAAAAGACACATTTCACAGTGAAATTTTTAAAAAGCCGCATTCAAACCACAAAACTATCACCACCATCTCAATATAAATCAAACACACATTGTTTCTTGTCCTCACTATAGAGAAAAATTGATCCAACCCCAACAGCAGCCCAGGATTCCCCTTGAATATCCTTTAACTCCCAACTGGAGCTGATAACAAAGCTGAGCAGGATGCCAACAAAGCCCCAGGAGATCCTGAAATATCTCACTCGAGCGCCTCCCTCTCTCCTCCAGGCTCTGGAAGACCCTCTCCTGTCAGAACTCCTCTCCTCTTCAGCCTGGGACAGACGATATGTGCAGTGGTGAATGTGAAACTGCCCTCGGGGACATTCGCTCATCACATATCGTTTGGGATGAAGGGAAATGTGCCAGGAGATGGGAAGGTAACTCTAAAGGAGAGAGGGGATGGTCCTGCCAGTGAGTCGGCGTTAGGAGGATCAGACTCGGCTTCAGTCGCTCCTCCACGTGGCTCCCACACTCAGGTGTGCTCCTTTCTCCTCTGAGACTCTTTATTGAGCATGAGCAGTTACCTTTCAGTTGACATGTCCATCAGTACTGAATGAATCATTCCAACGTGCATCTAAATACATTTGAAGTGGTTCAACTAAACAGGATTCCAATAGAAGAAGAAGACTGGGTCTGGTCTGCAAAATGGTTATTTGCGCGTGAAAACAAAATGGACTCAAATGGTGAGGCCATCCATCTGTCAGTTCATGATTACTTACACAACAATACTTCATTTGATAAACATAACATGTTTATCAAATAAACTTGCTTTGACCGAAACACCTATTTTACAAGGTGTTTCACTCCCAACTCTTTGGACTCCAACTGTCACTCAGTGGATTTAGATGCACTACACAGGAGTGTGAGCGACAATGAATGAATGACTGCACTTCAAAGGCTCAGAGTGGTCATTACAATATTTACAATTTACTGTCTGCAATGTCATACATTTAAATAAAAATGTGAGCACAACAATATTTTTGAACACAACACTGCAAGTAAAATGAGATAAATGCGTTTTTACTGACCCACCTTTTCTGTTTCTGGGTCGAACGCTGATTTTGATTTTAGATTCATTAAATTCTGTTATTTTATTTGACTCCTTTCAACGTTTAATTGCATGATTGTTTGTTTTTTAATCTATCTGCTTTTTTAACTTTCATTTTACTTTGTATTCATGTTTGAGGTCTCCTGACCCGTTTTATTTATATTTATATGTATTTTATGCTGCAGTTGGTGCTGTGCATTCCGTACAGCACGTTGGACCTCATGTCGTTGCTTTAAAGTGCTATATAAATAAAGTTGGATTGGATTAGATTTTCAGTTAAATGTTGATGATGATGATGATTGTTCTATTGTTATTATTATCATTGTTATTATTATCATCATCATAATCATCATCATCATTAGTATTAGTGGTAGCAGAAGTAGTTGTACTATCAGCAGGAGCAGGAGAGTATATTAGATCCTTGGCTGCTGTTCTCCGCTCAGCCGCTAGAGGGCAGTGTGGTTTGAGAATGTCACATGCTGATCACGAAGCAGGTTGAGAAGACGTTTCCTCCTCAGCCTTCAGAGCAGGAAGCGCTGTCGGCGTTTGTACAAACTAACACACAACGACAATATATACGGTAACAAAAATCTAATAAGTGACGTCACCACCTTGTTGTTCATGTTGCACCGACAGAGGAAGTTGTGGGAGTTGTTTTCGTTGTGTTACCGGTGTTTCAGTACCGTTTGCTTGAGTCTGTGTGGACCCACTGTAGCATGTTAGCTGTGTTGCTAACATGCCACTTTGTTCGACAGTAGTTTCTCAGGTAAACTCCGTCCACACCTCAATATGGAGAACTGGATAAACAGAGATAAAGAAACAAACAAACCCTACAAGTTAACCATCTCCTCTTCCTAGGATGGACAGGGATGTCATTACACTTTTGTAATTCTATCAATGATCATTTGATCACCTCCTGGTCAAATGTACAAAATGTTGCCCACCGCAAAACAACACATGATGTAGTGTAAAGCAGTCGCAGTAATGTCTGCATCTCCTCCTGTTCACAGATGCGCATCATGGTGAAAGCTCCTCAGAAGTCAGGACGTCTGTGTTTGCTCCGTGGATTTCATCTCCACGCCAGAGCCCATCCTCTGGCAGAGGCGCCGAAGGACATCGCCACCCAAGGTAAAGATGGGCGTGGTGCATGTCGAGACCTCAAACCCCCCTGGCTTTCTGCTGTGCGCACCCCTCCAGGGAGTGTGTTGACTCAGATGGGACAAGTCAACAGAACTGGGGTAATAGCATGAGCCTCCATTCTCATGGATCCCTGGCCCAGTGGATTAGGCTAATGTTTGGCCCGTGAGGGGAGGGACGGGTGGTGTTGTGGTGTGGCCTTCCCTGACAGGAGGTGATGGATTAGGGCTTTGTCAGGGCCCATGTCCGGCCCGAGGGACCCGGCGATGAGGGGAAGAAGGGGAGATGGAGGGGAGATCAGGGCCGGGGGGCTGCCCCAATCCAAGGATCAGCGACATGTTGACAAGGGATTAGTCCGTTTGGTGTGTGGCTTCAAGACAGAGTCTGAGATGGCGCTGCAGAGAGATGGAAAGTGTACGGGCATCAGAAATGATGTGAGCAATGAGCGCCGGGGCCACAGGTGCTGCAGGTGAGCCCTGAATGCCGCTTGGTGGAGTTCCTCCCTCGTACCGAACAATATCCTAAAGGTGCAGTGTCATTTAGTCAATTCTAAAAAGATTACTAAACAATTCCAGATTTCATCACCTAAATCTAAATCTACGAAGGCCAGCATGTTTTCGAAGTCGACCGTCGGTTCTCCTCCATGCTGAGACGGGTGAATGTGAAGTGATGTATACAACATCCAACTTCGCCTCGAACTGTCACCAAATCTTACACACTGCACCTTTGAATTCAGTCAAACTGCACCTAAATTTACACCTTCATAAAAATCAGTTGAATGGATTTGCCTAAGACTTTATTACTGTCTTTGGAAACAATCTACATTCTCTCCAAGTTTAATGGAGATTCATTGTTTTTTTTCTAATATTACTCACAGACAAACAAATAAAGAAAAAGTTATAATACTTAGACACGACACCACGTAATCATTTGATTTGCAGTAAACATCAGCTCATGGATTCTATATTGTGAAATATTTCACCATCTAGACTGAGGAACCATTGTTTGTTAACCCTTCTCCAGTCAGTAAAAACCTGACTGCTGTCGAATATAAAAAACACTCTCATCTTCTGGATTTCAGTGATGCAGAACTGAGCTCCTCTGATTGAACAACTCCTATAAATCTCAGCGCATTAGCAGAGATTGAGTTACAGTCAGCGCTGGCGATTGGTAAGTGTGGCTCGATATCTGTGATATCTCATGTTTGCCTTCTTGGTCAGAAATGTGAGAACCAGATTTCCTTTTTATTTATTTCTTTATGGTTCCTTTGAAATCTGGCACACTGGACACTCCCCTGGCTGTGATTTCACTTCATGCTCAGGTTTATTTCTGGAAACCGCCCTCACGCCTCGGCTTTTATAAGACGCCTGCCCCGAGTGTGCCTTTTGTTGACTTTGCCAGTTGGGGCAAAACAGTAAAGTGAGGTGATTGAGCATTTGCACGAGGTCTTGAACTCCCCAAAGAGAAGCCACATGGAACATTTGGAGGGAGGCCTGTCAGTCCACGGTTGCTGGTCCGGTTGGGGGGAGCGCACCACCAACTGGCACTTTCTCCACATCTGGATTTTGTCTGAAGCGATTTAAAGTACAAAATGAGTTCTGCTCATTGTTGTTATGGTAAATAATGCAATTTCAATGCGAGCCTTCTATCATGCATGTGTAGAACTTTAAAGGTGCAGTGTGTAAGATTTCAGCCAATTTTTGTCACTTCTATTGATAAAAGTACAATTACATCAACATTTTTATAGATGTATAATCACCCCAATGTATGACTTACTTTTTATATAACCCTAAAATGATCCATTTGATATACATTTTCACCAGAGTGGGTCCACCCTATGGGGGCTGCCATGTTTTTACAGTAGCAAAAGTGGACACACTTAACATCTTTTGAGTTTTAATGACAACTCAAGTCTCTCATAGCTTCTCCTCATGCTCAGAAGAGTGAGGGTGAGGTGATGGATACAACATGCAATTTCACCTCTAGATGTCACCAGATCTTACACACTGCACCTTTAAATGATTCCCCTTGGATGTTGGATATTTGTCGTTAAACTGCACAGTTTTTTCCTACTAACACGTCTTGGAAGCTTTGCATCGAGGCCACACTGTGTTCATGTTAAATACAAACACATATTCAGATGATGAAGGAGGGAGGGAGGGAGGGAGTCTGGGGGGGGGGGGGGGGTGCTATTTGCGGGGGGGGGGGGGGGGGGGGGGGGGGGGGGAGTGAGACATGACTGTGAGCTGGTGACTGACATGTGGCAAGGAGGCGCACTGATCAGTCTCTTGACGAACTTGTCGCCTCACCACGCTCCATGTGTCAGGGCCTGGCACTCGGGCGATGGCGGGCGTGGGTGGCCTCCTGACACGCGCTTGAATGTGTGTGTGTCACGTCCGTCTGGGCTGAAACCGCTCCTGAACTCACACCCACATAATGACACTGCCATGGTGCCATCAGGCACCGCCGCTGTGCCCAGACGGAGTCCCTGACAAACACAGCCTTTATCTCCACGTCTCCACTTTCTCTTCATTTCCCAATCACCTCGTCCTCTCTTTGCCTTTCGGCTGAGTACAACCACAAGCGTTACCTAAGACCGAGTGATCATATCCAATGTAATTACCACCATGAGGAACGGAGCAAGGGTTGTGGCCCTGTGTCCAGCCCCTGGACTCTGTTCATTTTGAAATTGAAGCGCCTGCTGTAAATCGTCCGTGGATGTCAGAGAGGAGAGCGCCAGCCAGTCACTTCACAGGCGTCTCTTACAGACCCCACTCTGTAATTGCCTGCTAGCTGGAGCTGCTGTGCAATTCTTGACGTGGCTCTGTGGTGGTGGTGGTGCTGACAGAATAATGGATTGGAGATTTAATGTCCAACTTTCTACTGAGCCTCTGACTCCCTTTTTTGCCACCCTTTTTAAAAAATTCCAATTATTTGCTGGGCTTCCTTTGTGGGGCGATATTGATATACAGGAATGTATAAAACTGGATTTGCCCCTGACAGGTAGCCAACACACAAGCTACTGCATTTGCAGCAGAAAGAAAAACCCATGAAGATCTTATTAATTCAGCGTTACATTCAGAGCCGTGTCATTTGTATGCACTGTGGAGAACCATGTGTCTTCACAGAACAGATGTCAGTCCATTTGCCGATACACTACATATTCATTCCTGCGCATTCCTGCAGGTGTATTGGAGAGCAGTCATCTCCCTGAGATCTACCTCAGTATAAAGAGGAAGAGAAGGAGGAGGAGGCTGAGTCTCTCAGTTACAATAGCCCCCCTCATGGTGCTCTCCATGGGTGTGGGCGGGGGGCATTTAAAGGCCATTCAGCCCCTGGCAACACCCCCCAAAGACGCCCCCACATTCTGGGGATGACTACCTGCCCAGGAGCCCTCTCTCTGCCCATCTGTTCCCTCCAGAGGCCATCTGAGAGTCCCTCCTCTTCCCTCCTACACAACAGTGGTCCTGGAGAGGTGCTCCCACCTACATACCCCCCCCCCCCCCCACGCCCACACACACACACACACACACACACACCCACACACAACCCAATAGCTGATTGCTGAATCAGCTCTGCATCAGGCTTACAGTGCAAACAGAGTAAGGCAGGGGGTAAAGAGTGTGTGAGCGTGTGTGGGAGGAAAGAGGCTGCTGTTGCAATTGTTGGGGAATGAGTCGGCGTGCATCTGTGCGTGGGGGTGTGGGGGTGTGGGGGTGTGGGGGTTAGCTGGGTGATTGAGCATTAATGTGTATTGATGGATATGTGTGTGGGTGGATGTGAGAAGACTGATGTGTGTAGGAGGTGGTGGTGGGAGTGTGTTTGTATGTAGGAGGAATTCAGCGGGTGGCTGCGCAGGTGGGTAGATGGTTATATGCTAATATCCACATACCTGTGTATTTGTTGAAACACAAAAATAACACTATGACTTATATTTGACATCTACCTGTATTTGACTAATTAAACGTAGAGATGGTCACAGTTCAAGGCTCATTTACTTACTTCTGGAGCTTTTGTGTGTCTATTTATATCATCAAAAGTTGTTTCATGGCAAAGCTTAGTTTTATTTCGTATATAAACTAAAACTTTGTTGACATTTCAAAGGTTTAGTTTAATGTTTTAATTGAGGGAGTGCTCACAAGAACTTTGGATGACATTGGTAAAGCCTGTCATCACCGATGTGATCGACTGGTTTGTAGACAAAGGTGCATTTAATGTTGAAATGTTGTGAAATGAGTTGTTTGCTCATATTTTGCGCATGAATTGCCTCCAAAAACATTGTTACATCAAAATTGAGGAATTGAAATGATTAAAATGGCTTGTTACGTTTTGTTGACTTTATGGTAACAAAAATGTGTTTTCTCACTGTAAATGGACCAAGCATGGGTTTTCTGTGATCCGGACAGAGACCAGATCTGCAGATGGGTCTGTAGGTCCAGAACAGTCTGAGCAACATTTATCACCTGTTTTCTTTGCTTTGGAGCACAGCTGAAAAGTCTCCATTGAATAAGACAGGACTGGAAACCTCCTTATCTTCCCATTATTACTAGCAGGCATCTCTGGTTCAACCCACTAAAACACACTGATGAACAGCTTTTTCACTGTCAGTAGTTAGTCTGGCTGGTGGTGTTTTTTTCACTGATGAGTCACCAGTGTGTCAAGTCTGACATCACACATGCACTGGGGATGATGATCAGGAAAGAGTCACTACGCTTTTCAAATCCCTCCACTGGCTCCCAGCTGCAGCTTGCATCAAATTCTAATTGGTGCTTAATAACCAAAAAGGCTCCGGCCTACCTGCACGCCCTGATCCAGGTCTACACTCCCTCTCGCTCACTACAACCTGCCCATGGAACACGCCTGGTTGCCGAACTGGATATTTTTATATGGATGGATTTTCTATGATGACACAATGATGTTATCACTTTGGCAGACTTACATATACCCCCCCCCCCCGCCCCCTCCAAAACGATGCTCTTTACCTTGACATAGCATGTCAGCACCTGCTATCTATGTCTTTGCTTGTGTTGTACATCACTTTGGATAAAAGCGTCTGCTAAATGAATTGTAGAATTGTATAATAGGAAAACAACAATAAGACCATGTGGATCAGTGTTAAAGTGACCATGTCTCAAATGTTCTGTTTTATCTCTAATCAGGAGAAACATTGTCACCTTGCTGCCTCATCAGTGTTGCATCTCAAAAAAAAGTGAAATAAAAGATGTTTGAAACGAGTCAAACGAGTTGTTAAAAAATAAGGTTCAAATATTCATAACTATGCTAATATACTACATAATAGCCACGGGAAGACTGCACATTATGGCATTGTACTGGAAATTGCACTGGAATTGACAATGGTATAAGACGAAGAAGAGAGAAGTAGTGGGTTCACGTGGGTGTTGTTTTCCAGTCAGTGGAACCTGGGTGAGTTGCAGGGTCAGAGGACCTGGGAATTCATGATGAGTGAACAGCTAACAGGTCAAATAGTGTTCATTAGCAGAGGATGGTGGGTTTTTTGACCAGTGGGAAAGGGCCACTAGTTTGTTGATTTACCATGAAAATGTTGATGACGTTATAGGTGCAGTGTGTAAGAGAAAAAATAATTACCATGTTTAACATTATATATTTTTTCATTTGTCTTCTGGTTATCTTTTTTTTGAAAAATGACCACTTCCGCCCGCACCGCACATCAGTGGCACATCACTTTCATGCATCAGCAGGCAACACAAGCAGCCGAACAACTTGAAGCGCATACACCCCCACACACACACCCCCACACACACATACACACACACACACACACACACATACACACACACACACACACACACACACACACACACACACACACACACACACACACACACACACACACACACACACACACACACACACACACACACGGAAGACTCTCCCACAAGCTGACCCGAGTGACCCGAAGCGCATACTCACAGACACAACAATTCGCCAACTTGACATGATATCGTGTTGTTTGGCAGTGATTTTAAGGTGAAGAGTGGGATTTTTAGTGATATCTGGTGGTGAAGCTTAAGTGTTACAGCTAACTGCAAGTGCTCCGGCTCAGCCCCTCCCTTTCTGAGTGTCAGCAGAGCTACTGTGGCCCCACAACTTCTTTTTTATATTAGTATATTTACAATGTTACTAACGACTGTAAACACTAATCAACACTCTACTAGTGATCATGTGATAATTGTCACACTGTGATGATTTACTCTATTCCGAGCGTCTCTGTATGATGTTATTCATAGAGTGAATTACATACATTTTTCTTTTTGTTTTCTTCCCCCTCTATTCAAATGATTATTTAATTCATCAGCACGTGTTTTTAACACAATTGTAAAACCAGAGTGACAATAGAGTACAACATGTAAACCTGCTTGTTGTCAGTGTGTAGAATTAGTTGGTTATAACCAGTATCCTTAGTTGCAAAACTTTTCTGAGAATCATTACTGTTTATTTTATTATCAATTATTTGATGTATTATTGTTTTTGTTGTAATTATTCTGATTACTATCCATAGATCATATGATTGAATATTATGCATCTACTAAAGCTTTATCTGTTTTACGTGTGTTTTCGGAGACGTATTGAGGAGATGAGCCTTGAAGATCTGAGAGAGCTCTCTGAGGTCAACTCCTGGAGAGGCAGCCATGTTGATTCAGGATGCACTAATGAAGCATCACGCCGGCATGGTGCCCCAACTTCTGTTGGAATGCCAGGAGTACCACTTGTAGCAATTGTAGGGGCACGTCCACGGACCAGGAGACGTGACCAGGAACGTGAAAACTTGATCATTATTATCACACCTCCCCCTGTGCTGCATTGAAGAAGGTTTTTCACATGTTCAGTGACAGTACATGGAGGATGTCACTACATTAGACCATATACAGCTTATTTACTCATTTGCATTTCATTTTCTGGAAACATGTCTCCATGGAAACCATCTTGTCATCCCTAGTCTCGAAGATCAGGAATGATCCTCGGTTGCTTGTTCGATTTCACCGAGTAAACACAATCCTCCATAGTGTCCCGTTGCTGAGCGCGGACTCGTGTATCAACAACATAAACCGCCATCACCCTCCGAGTATTCTTCTTCGACAGTTTCGAGAGCTCTCGCTATTTGTTTCACCGCTAAAGAGTCATCAGTGACGTAATGTCCTGGCTCGCTGGCTGTATAAACATGGCGATTAGACCGGAAAAGACTGTTTATTATGGATGACGACTGTACTTCATGTAATTCATGTCGACTGTAATTCATGTACTACATGAATTTAACAAGTTTATTTACTTACTACAGGTGTTTTAAAAACACTGATTTATGTGTTATTCATTACTCTACTAATAAAACATATATTTAAGCACTCCAATAAGATGTATCTTTCGATATCACTGAAAAACTCTACACTGCACCTTTAATATAACTATAATGTAAACATTTTTCCTGTTTCGCTTTTGGATATTTTTGCTCAAACCAGTGTTTTTCTTTAATTTCGATGCTGTTGTGTGTGTGTTTTCTCATCAACATGGCCGTGTTTCTTACAGCGATGCAGCACCAGCTTGTTGCCTCATTCTCATTGGGTAGACTATAACAATGAGCTGCTATGACCTTCATCCCGTGCTCAGACCGTTAGTCCAATTTACTCAACTGTCACATGCCAAAATTCACACCCTCATCCTTTCTCAGAGCAGCAGGTTAAAAGAAGAGAAGGTGCTCTGCATTCTTCTCACCGACCTGGTTCTGAGCCTTGAAGTCGTTGCACAGAAACTTGCTGAATAAACCTTCCCCTCTCTCCTACAGAGAGAAATCAAACCTCACCCCCTCCCTCGTAGGAAGGATGACTGTAGATGAGTTAGCTAAACACTTTCTGGCAAGCAGGCACGCTGCCGGCTGCACACATGAGGCCTGCAGGCGTGGGAAAGACCCGACTCTGATAATAAGCAGCATTTGTCCCTTCTAACCTCTGCAGGCTTTGGCTCGGGCTCGCTGTCTCCCTCTGCCTCTCTTGTTTTCTCTCTCTCTCCTTCTCTGTGAGTAGAGGAGTCACAGGAGAGAAGGTCAGCCAGGGAGAGGCCCACAGCTGTGGCTGCTCGGGCTCACAGTGTTTATTTGGCGAAGCCCAACCAAAATAAGCTCAGGCCAGGCATTGCTCCTGAGAACCTGGGCCACCACCGCTGTGGTACGTTTCATCCTAACAATGGGGGAAAGTGCTCGTGCCGAGGAGGAAGCTGCGTAGAAAAGTATGTTGAGGAACAGCTGCCTGGTGTGTGGGTGAGGAAGTGAAGAGCAGATGTGGACAGGATGGGTTCATGTTCCCACACCTACTTATTGTATAGTTGTTCAGCCGTGCTTAGTGGTCACTGAATAAGTTGCTTTGTTTAACTTAAACTTTGCCTAAGTGGAAACGCCAAAGGTTTGAGGTGTAGATAATGGACAGCATTTGACATTTTTGAGAATTTAAATTACAGTTATACAGAACTGTGCATGTTGTGAGAATAATGCAGTTAGTATGTTCACATGATTCTATAAACGTGGTTTGTTTGGTACACTATTTCAGAATGATTGATTCTCGGATAATATACATTTGTACATGGGTTTGCTCCTTCACATGTGACTCTGTGACTGAGTTTGTATGCTGTTTTTTCTGTTAAGGTTTTTGGGAAGTTTTCCTTGCTCTTGCTGCTCTTGGAGGCCTAAGGATCTTGCATCTTGTTAACCCCTGTGAGACATATTTTGATTTGTCTGTTTAATTAGTAACATTTAATTGAATGTGATGGGCTGTATCTAAATAAGTCTAGTCATACAAATATTCATACAGTACATCTATGAGATCACGGAGCAATTTGAAATTCAGTATCTTGCACAAGGATCAGCGTGTGAAAAAGGGATAAGAGAGACTTGAATTGAACCTTCTGGGCAAAGGGCAAACATTCTACCCCCAAGTCACAGCCACCCTCACATGATAATATAAAATAACCCATCAACACAACTGTTACATCTTCTTATTGGGAATCAGCAGATTAAACAAAGCAACAGCTTATTTCTACTGGGTCTAATTATAGGTGTTACTCCTCACTGTGTAAATAGCTGGTATGTGTATGGGCCAATTTTGGAAGGGTCATAAAATGCATTAGGTCACAACAATGCCTTTGACTGACTGACCTGCTCTGCTATCAGGTGATCTATACAGGTGGTCAACAGCCGTTTTGTATGCAGAATAACAACATCCCCATCCTGCTTTACTCATCACACTGTCATGCTCAGACCTCCTATTCCAGAGGTCATTCAGCCCTATGTAAAGGTGTGCAGGTGTGCCCCAGGCATCACAAGGCAGCATGACTGACAGCTGCCCGCCCACCACTCCCTCTTGCCGCCAGCCAGTGCTGTCTTCCCTCCTCTCGTTGACAGCTCTGCTCATCTGTTACAGGCTGTAAAGTTGACAGATAATTAGTGGTTCTGCTTATCTTATTCGCCCTGATTATCCCACCCACTCCATCAGTGCTGCTTAAGTCACCATCAGCTGTTTATCTCTACTTCGCCCCATCTCATGCCTTGCCCATACCCAAGGCCCTTCTTTACTTTAACACGCCTCATCCTTTTGACCTGTAAACAACCTCGGCTTCCTTCCTTCACCAACAGCCCCTCCCACAGCCTTCCTTCCATAGCCTCTGCCAGTCAGCACCTGAGGTTCCATAGCTTCTGCCGGTCAGCCAGCACCTGAGGTAAAAGCCCTGGTTGTGTTTTTGCCATGCGAGGGCCCCTCTTGGCTCTGACAGGGGGGAACAGCTTGGGGCCCACAAAGAGGGACATGTGTCAGCTGAGTTGACAGACAAAGCAGATGCTATGACCGGGGCTTGAGGAGGGGGAGCTGTCTGTCTGACCTGCTGCACCAAACACTGATCACCCCACACATGGCCACTACATCATGGCCTGGGTGATTGACAGCCAGGGTGATGCTGGTCGGTGGTTGACCTCAGTTTAAACTATAGCACACCAACCATAGTATCACTGATGCTTGAATAACAAAGTATTATTCTGTTGTTATGACAGAGTTAAAGGAGTAAGGATCTCATTTTGTCAGGGTACAAAGAAGTTGTTTCACTTTATTTTTTATTGTGTTTTCAAATGACCACAAATGACTTATCATCCAGCAAAAGGCATGACAACAGTCTGTAAGTGTATTACCCAATAATAAATGTAGACATTTCTTTTGATGGAAACATGAATTGTAAAGATATTACTTTTTAAAAATAATGCAGATTGATTTTATGACTATCCAATGAATTAATCATAGATTAAGTATTAGTAAAAAATATTTTTTTTATCCTAATCTTTTCCAAATTATTTTTTATCTTTTAAAACTTCCCGGCTTCGTTCTAATCAGCATTTTTTCCATTCACCAGATTTGTATCTGTAACAGAAACGATGTGAACATGCAGATTCTGTGACAGCTGCCAGATCCTGTCTGGCCCTAGTTTGTGCTGCCTGCTGAATGCGCCGTGCAAATCGCTGCTTCCAGGGGCCCCGATTCTAACCCACACCCCCACTATCTCTTCTCAAATTAAAATGCAGAAATTACCACTTCCCCATGAGATTCCTTGACATAATTCGCTGTCCTCCTCCTGCCCCGAACCCCAACTCTACAGAGCATCTCTCTGAGGTGTGACAGCTAGTGGGTGACTTTTGACAGGTTGCATTGATCTCCTGGCTGGGAAAGAAGTTAGCCTGACAATGGAGAACATGTGTCGATTTTAGGACAAGCCTTAACTTGTCTGACCCCCTCATTTGGATGCGCCCACAAAAAAGCCATCCTCTGTTTTGAACAAACCAAAATTCATCTTCCCAGACTTTTATTGGTCTGACGTTTTTCATTTTAATAGTAAGTGGAATCATTTGACTTTAATTCAAACGTCTGCACTGTTGTGTGCTCACAGCTCGGTGGGCTTTTTTGGGGTTCCTTTAGAGCAGCAGGCATGGATAAGTGTGTTATTGTCTGTGTGTGATTAGGTAGTTTGGTTCCATTGCTGTCTCTTCAATTTGAACGTTAAATGAGAGTCAGCCCACTTCTGAAATGTCTTTGATAGACGATATGAAAAGCTAGATCCTTTTAGAACAACTCTAAAAGCCTCTTTCTGGCTAATAAGTGGGATCATGATGGGGACATGGTTAAAAGATGGTTTGGTTTACATGGTTGTAATGCGCAGGGACTGTTGCAGTATTTCACATTTCATTGATTGTTGGAAACCATGCAGTTAGAGAGGAGCCTGCGTGATAGACAATTGGCTTTAGCTGGTCCTGTCTGTGGTTGAGTGTGAGGACGACACAAAGAATCATTTTTGATCAAATTGAGCTGCAATTTTTGCTCATATTAGATTTGAGCATCTCACTGCCAGAGTATTTTAATACACATATCTGAACCTTTGCCCATTTTGTTACAGGGCTTTGGTGAACACCTCTGGATATTTTTTGGTTAAATAGAAGGACACATGGCATGGATTCTGTTGAAAATACTTCTCTGCTGTGAAGCCTGGACATGTTTACAACAGCAGGGTTAAATGTATGAGACCTACTCATCAGTGTTGACGTCTATGAAGTACTTGCCAAAGTAGTCACTCGCTGCTGCAGGATGAAAGGTGATGAAGTCATGCTCGACATTCACTGGCAGAGTATTGTATGTGTTTAGAAACTCTAAACAGTGAGTGTGATGCCTGCTTAGGACAATACATTTGATCTCCATACTTATTGTATATACAGTGTGGAGGATTGGTACGACTAAAGAGACAAAAATAAAAACTGGCCTGACACAACATACACGATTTCAAGCCTGTATTGAATGAACTGTTCATTTGAAATGGGGAGAGAGGATGGGGAACACACGGCTGGGACAGAACCAAATCACTGCAGTAGGACTCAATGAAATGTCTTTTCAATATGACTAGTATTGGATGTGTATATACCTTGACACAATTTCTAAAATGTTTAAACGTATCCATTGAAATCCTATTTACATCCTTCATCAATACATTATATTAAGCCAATATGGGCGTAAGCTGCTGAGGGAGGCTAAGAGGTTTAGAAAACATGTCCTTTTACCAGACGGATGGGGGTTTGATCCCCATTTCCCCCACTTCTGTATGCTGAGGTGTCCTTGGGCAAGACACTGAACCCCAAATTGTCCCATATACTCGGATACAAAGTGCTGCAAATAGAAGCACAGTATGAATGTTTGTGTGACTGTGGAATGTAAAACAAGTAGTAAACTTTATTTCAGGGTGACGTAAAGGCACTTGGCTTACTAAAGCTTGATTTGCAAAGGGGAATATTCTAATAAGTAATACCTCTCCAAAGAGTAGTACCCCTTCTCTACCAAACCGGTTCCAGTTCTCGCTCAATGCAGAGGTCACATGACGTGGTTTGTTGGTTCAGCTCCCACACCTCTGAAGACCCCGTTTGTGATTCCACCAGCAAGAGCCCAAGTCAGAGCCATGTCATTACGTCATTGTTTAATGTCGGATAATGAAGAGTAGATCGCCCCCTCCCACTGTGCTCCAGCTCCATCCTCTGCTCCTGTAATACTTTAGGAATATTATTAGTTTGATAATAAACTGATTGACTATGTTGCCGCATCCAGCGGAGGAAGGCTGCTCCCGCAATGAGCGCTGCCCCTGCCACGGGAGCAGGAGCTCCCCGCCAGATACAGCCCACTGCCGCTGCCGCTGCTGCTCCCTCCTCTGTCCCCGTAGTACTTTAGAAATCTTTTTGATTTATTAATAAATTGGTCGGGTGCCCGGACACATCTAGTGGGAGACCGCTGCAGCTTGTGGTGATCAGACCACTCGCATTGATCGTACCCGGAAATAGATGTCTCCGGGATATGCTGGAACACTGGCTCGGTTCAAGCGGCTTCCATTCATTTATTTAGGACTGTGGAGGATGATCCATGAAGTACATGGGTCTCTCCTCAGTCTGCTGCTGTTTCATCTAATTCTAGCTGACGCGCTGGCTTTTAAACATGGTGGTTTCAGAGGTTGTTGGTCACAATATCCCCGCCCCCTACCCTCCGACTTATCAGTGCCTGCCTGTAGACAAGCATTGAGTTGGTGCCTGGTTTAGCTCCTGTTCTGAGAGGCGGAGTCGGTGCTCCGGCGGTGGAAACACAAAGAACTGGCACCAAGTCAGGCATTGGCCCAGAACCAGCCCAGGATCCTGTTTGGTGGAAAAGGCGCACTGTGTGACAGAGTGAGGTAAGGACAGAGCCAGTCAGAGGTGAAGGCCATGCAGTCTGTAATTTGTGTTAATGCAGTTACTTTCCATTAAGGCAATAAACCTATGACACGAAAACAATTAACACATACCACTGTCTTAGCACTTTTAACATAATAAATTTGCTGTCAGAGAAGAAATTGTGTCATTCAAGGACACATTTATTTCCTCATTTGTCATAAAAAGTATTTACATGTTTTTGTATTGTGGTACCTTCTCTGTCATAACATATTACTTCCTCTTTGGAAGTCAGGGTCAGTTTAAAGGTACAGTGTGTAAGATTTCAGTCAATTTTTGTCACTTGTGTATGTAGATAAAAAATGGTGGGCTGATATTTTCACGGATGTATAATAACCTGAATGCATGACTTCATTTTAACATGGCCTTAAAATGAGCCCTTTAATGTATAATTACGTCAGGAGCGGGTCCTCTCTATGAGAGTAGCCATATTTTTACAGAAGCCAAGAGTGGATATACTAAACATCTTTTGAGCTTTAATGACAAGTGAGGGTTACCACAGGTTTTCCTGTAAGCTGGAAAGGGAAGGGTGAGGCGACTGATACAACATGCAACTTTACCTATAGATGTCACCAAGTCTCACACTCTGCACCTTTAACCCAGACTTAAATTTTGTTTGAGTCTGTCATAATGAATTGATCGTGACTCATTACATTTATGCTCCCGAGAGAAGATGTAAGAATTGCCTAAATAAATCTGTCATGAGTTCAGATGGCCTACTTTCCAAAAAAGATTCACTTTCATCTTATCTTAGTCAATTCCAAGCCCTGGGTGTTCAGGGTATGTTCACAGTTTTGGGTTGTGATTTGTTTTCAACTTCTTGACTCTTTTGCTTTTAGATGCAGTATTCAATTTGACACTGCTCTTTTTTGTGGAAATATGCAAGAAAACAACATTTTGAGTCATCTCATCTTTTAGGAAACCACAGTTAATTGACGACATCCCTCTGTGCGTCACTCATGACACCACAAGCCCAAGTGTGGCGAGAGTGAGCACGTGTGAAAACGACAGCAAGGGCTCAAATGTGGAGGAGGAGGGTGGCGAGGGAGGCCTTTCATTCTCCTGTGAAGTCAGTTTGTATTCTCATTAATGAATCACAGCTTGGCTGATGCTCCAAGCAGCAATGTGTTGATGGCTCCAGTCTGTGTGGAAGCTCGGGCTGAGCAGAGCATTCGTTCCAGTTTTGTGTCTGTCATTATTCTCCAGTTATACACCCTTTCCAGTAATATAATCTGATTCTTCACTTTTGTAGTCGCTGGTATTTTTCAGAAATGATGTGATTACTGTTCATTTGATTCTCTGATATTCTGGATCTAGCATTTGCACTTAAATCGAAGGGCAACCACCAGTGCAGATGGATGAACTACAGTAGGAAGTGAAAAAAACGTGCAGTTCATAGGGTACCTGCTGGAGGCTGACTCCAAAAGGGAGCAAATCCCCATGTTAAAGTGCTCAACTTTAGAGGTGAATGAATCATCTTTAAAGCCTGGTACAAACTTTGGTTTTGGTCTCAATCAGTCACATTTTCCCGTGACAACTAGGAGAACTTAATTCTGCACGATTTTGACATAGCCCACAGCTTGCCTCAAAAGCACTCTGCAGAAATATACAGTCTATGGTATTTATATGGTATAGTTTCATTCATTAAAGTTTACCCTCTTGGATTTCATCTATAAAAAAAACAAAAAGGTTTCAAAAAGTTTTCATAGATAAATATTTTGGCATGATTTAGTGTGGCAAGATGAGACCTCATATAATTAACATTTATTCTTAGTTGAAGCTTTGCTGACTTCTTCAGGGCAGAACCAGTGGTCCCCCCTTATTAAATCACTGTTTTCCCCTTGATTACATTGCTGACCTTTAATAACAAGAACACATTAACCAGTCATAGTTCCATGGTCTGCTCGGCAGTCAGGGCCCAGGGTCAGGCAAAAATCTATACCTTGTTTTTCTCAATGACCTGCCTCTATCTCCACCAGCAGAAGCTTGTAATTAGTCAAGGATGGAGTGGATCCTCCATGGATGTTCATTTCCAGATGTTATTTCAGACAAAGCAGAGGTGAAATTGAGAAGTTTCACCTCTTCACATATGAGATAATAATCCAGAAAAGGCGTTGTTTTCATTTCTCTATTTTGAGCCCTTTATATTTTCATCAGTAACTGATGAATTGGTTCCCCTGTGTGTTTGTCATGCTGAGCTAAGGTGTATTAAATGGGACTTATTATTCCAATTTAAGTGGCTCTCTATCTGTTCTTTGGCCTCTCTTATGATGATAAACAGTGTGCCTGCCCTTATAAAAACCCAGAATAGCTTCCCTAAGTGAAATGCGCTGTTTGGACCCCCCCCCCCCCCCCCCCCCCCCCCCCCCCCCCCTCCCCCCTCTGACAGTGAAATGCGCTGTTTGGCCCCCCCCCCCCCCCTCGCCTCCTGAAACCCCACTATCTCCTGATTGGCTGGCCAATAGGAGTCCTCCTATTGGTTGAAAGCTGTTGTTAGTCCCCACCTTTGGACCAGAGAGAAAGAGAGATGTATTAAAAAATGAAAAAAAATATGCATACACACACACACACACACACACACATATATATATATATGTGTGTATATAAGCTTGAAAGTTCCACTGACTTAATTGAATTCAAAATGGCGGCCTCCATAAGAGGAAACTGTATTTCATGATGTCATGCTCTTTCACGGCGAGGTGTCGCTAAAAATCACACACTGTCCCTTTAAAAAAATATTGCTATAAAATCGTATCGTATCGTTATCGTGAGATTAGTGTATCATTATAGCAACATAACTGGCGTAGAGTGCAGAGGAACGGACTTTGCTGCTCCTGCCGAAGCTGCCACCATCTTGGTTAAATTACTCTAACATTTTATGAGGGTTTGACCAGTTTATTAGTGCTACATCTACTCTACAACAGTGTGTTTAACTCTAAAAGTTAGGAAAACCATAATAGATCAGGGTCATATTTGTCTAGTCCAGTGGTCATCAACACGGGAGAGAGAGTGAGAGAGAGAGAGAGACAGAGAGACAGAGAGAGACAGACAGAGACACATACACACACATACAGAGCGAAAGAGAGCGAGAATTCTGGTGTGCGAGTGCAAGGGAGAGAGAGATGTAGGGAGAGCGATATGGATCGAGAGATGGAGAGAGACCACTTTGCATTTAGCAAAAACTATTTTTAAAAACCTCTGAAAATGTAATTAGTGTATCAGCATATTGAAAAATGGAAAAAAGAAATGTTTGCGGCTTGTGACAGGTCCACAAATGTTTTTCTTTTTTGCTGTAGTTTCAATAAATACACACACACACACACATTTATATATATATACACACACACACACACACACACACATATATATATATAAAAGCCTGAAAGTTCCATTGACTTACATTCAATTCAAAATGGCGGCCTCCATAAGAGGCAGGTGTATGATGTCATGCTCTTTCACGGCTAGATGTCGCAAAAAATGGCACACTGTCCCTTTAAAAAGATATCGTTATAATATCGTATCGTATGGTTACCGTGACCTCCATATCGTGCGTGGTAGCGTATCGTGAGATCAGTGTATCATGACACCCCTTGTAATTATGGGCTCAGGCAACTGAAATGATAAAAAAATCTAAGTTTAGCCCTTATCATCTATCATCTGCTAGAATGTAAGAATCAGATCAGTAATCCTTTCTGTCCTCCCCTGTGGCGTAATAGTTTAGTAACACTTCATATTCTTTGATCGCACCTTTTATATAGTTTATTTATAAGTCATTTATAAGATGATACAGGATGTAACACTCCCAGCTTGAACAGGTTGTGTAAAAGAGGTTATAGATTCTGTCTGTTGTCTGACAAATGTCCAACACATAAGTCTAGTATTTCAAGCTCACCTGTGAGATATCACTTTGGTATTTGAGGCATTTGCTTTTACAGAAGTTGTCTTAGGGAAAAGTCATCGTGGGACTTTATAGTTCTGTGCTCCCTCCCTTGATCACCCTCGATGTGGACAGATGGCAAGTATCACACCACCACTTCCTCCTGCATTCGATCAGGGTGATGAGCTGGCAGTCAGGCCATGTCCATACGGAGATGAGTTTAGGAGGATCCCCAAAAGTGTTTTTATGTTGTGGACGTTTCATCCACACGGAGTCAGCGAATACAAAGTCCAAACACGCACATTTTTTAAACCGCTTCCCGGAGTGATCAAATCGGAAGACGCCACCAATACGTCTCTGTTTTTACAATCGATACGAATCTTTTCTTTAAACAATGATGCCATTGCCCTCGAGCTGAAACGAGCTGACTCTAATTGATTATGAAAATGGTTTGATTGCAAATTCCCGGAATCGAATAATCGAATCTTTAATTCATGTTTTGCTGTAACTGTCTGAGGTAAAGGAACTGACGTAACATACAGTGTTTCACATTCACGAACACTCACAAGATGCGCTCAAGCCTGCACATGCACACACATACATACACACACGCACACGTGCATGCACACACGTGCACACAAACACAGGCTTCCCAGTCATGGTGTGTATGGGCCAACGAGACACGGAGATATCAGGTAATCAGTCGGATAATGATCATTCCGTCGTGTCTTTTCACATTTGTACTTTTCTTCGTCTATTCAAATAGTAGGTTAACTCAATTGAATCCAATGAATGAATGGATTACAAAAATAATCGTTTTTATCTGAGTGTGGACAAGGCCTCAGTGACACACAGCAGCTCCTCTCTTGCATCGATAAACACAGAGCAGATTGCTTAACTCACACCTGAACTCTCCAACGATTCGGGCCGTGTCAGGTCAGCCCTAGCGCATTTCATGTCTGACCCAGAGGGGCTCGCTGAATGGCTTCCCCTGTCTGCGATTTCTCTGTGAGGGAAAAACACACATACTCATTACAACAGGCCCTCTTGTTGTTGCTCTGTGGGAAGGCATTCCCACCTGTGACTGGAGCTGTGAGACGGTTGGAGGGATGTGTGAAATATCAGTGTGAGGGAGCGGGAGGCTGGGCAGCAGCTCAGAGGGAGACGGAGGGAGTGGGCCAGCTGTAGATCTAATATCACCTATGGGCCTGCTGGCTGGGAAGGCCCGTCTAATATGATACACATGTGCTACATCCTGTCTGAGCTGCTGCCCAGCTCTGTGACTCCGAGTAGAGACGTGGAAGGAGTGTGTGTGTGTGTGTGTGTGCGTGTGTGTGTGTGTGTGTGCGTGTGTGTGTGTGTGTGTGTGTGTGCGTGCGTGCGTGCGCGCGCGCGCGGGTTCATTTTGTGCACATGTGACGACAGCTGGATAGCGCTCTTTCCATGTAAAAACCTTCCCGACCTGAGTGTTTATAGTTTTAGGTAGAAGTCTTATTTGCTAACTTTTCTTAGCTGCTGTGTGAGAACAAACGCACCACTTCATGTAGATGTCAGAAGACAAAGAGTAAATATACATTATATTCTTTAATGACTATTTTCATTTTAGATCCCAGAGTTTAAGTCTAGGCGTAAGAAGTGTGTGTATTTTGCAAGTGGCAACCTATCGGACGGCACATGGATTTTGTGTACCATGTGGGTGTGTTGGAACGTGTGAGTGAAGCGAGGTCGGGCCTTTATCATCTACTTTATTTCTAATTACCTCTCCGGTGGTTTCTGATTGACCATGTTACACCTTGGAAAATATGCCAGAGTTTTTAGCCGCCTTGCCGATGGAGGGCAGCTCTTTTGATTTAAATCTACCCAGATTCTCCAACTTAACCACGGAGTAATAAGAGTTTATACTGTAACCCTTGCTGACACCAGTGAGCTGAGATTATTCCGGAAGTCGAGTGCTGTTGAGAGCACATTAGTGCATCCTTACTAAGTCTTAGTGGATAATACCAGCTAGAATACCTGGGATTGTATCCATATCCCTCCCCCAGCTACTAAAATAGCCATGCTTTGATGGCTTAAAATTAATTACCAATTTAGAGAGTCTATAAGTTTATCCTCAACTCCAGCTAAAGCTGTATGCCTGTATCTGGAGCCAATTTAGGGCAATCATCAAGCAATTTTAGAGTTCAGTAGGAAATGGTGCCAGGCCAATTAGGAAAATAAGTTGCTAAAGAAAGAGGACGGCTCAGATGATAAACCCTGAAATAAAACCCACATAACGAGGAACTTCATTTGACTCTCTTAATTAGTGAGTTATCTTTTATATGAAGTCTCCTGGTCAAATACTGTGTCTATACTTAAATTATTAAAAGGATTATGATTCTTTGCCTGGTAGTTGAACTGCACCCCTGTGCCTGGGAGACTGATTACTGGAGGCTCAGCAAAGGCTTCTGGGAGCCCACATGCCTGGTGTGTTCAGAATTCAGCTTCCTGAGGAGAGGTTAAGGAGAGGAGTCAGCACCTCCCTGGGAGCTGCAGACTTGCTCTTTGCCACCATGTCATCCATCCTCAGCCATAATCAAGTTAACATATCAACAAATCTCCCATCGGGGACCCCACAGCTGACACTTTCAGAAAGACACCCACGGGGGAACAACAAATTTTGAGCAGCAGGGCGTTGCTAAGAGAGGATCTGAGGCACCTGTATAGGTCTTGCCTCCTACCCACAGAGAGGGCACTCCCGCTGGGCATAACACTGCTCTCTTGCCCCTGGTCAGGCGTGTAGCACAAGAGCAGGGATGCCGGAGCCATAGTTAATGCTGCTCACAATAGGCTGTGAACACAATGGGAAGCACTATATCACTAGGAATGTCAATACATTTAAAAGCAACCCACCAACAATTAGCTGAAAGGGCAACATGGTTTCATGGCCATAGGACTCAGCTCTGTAGGACAACGCAGACAAACTGTCCACCCACGTGCAAATGGCAGCTGGTGATTCTACTCAGAGAATACATTCACAGACTCCTGTGGATTACCGCCTGACCTCTAAGTGTGTCCAAGAAAAATAAACCACATGCTGGGCTATTCCTCTTGTCGCGGGATGGGGTTATGACTCCTCGAATGTGGGAAATGTCCTCCAATAGTTTTTCTTTGTGCTTATGCAGAGTTCCGTAGCTTGTTCGTTCCATGGTTTACGTCGTTGGCAATACGAATGAGCAAACTGTTTATCCGGTTGTGTTGTGATGTTGATGCCAAATGTTTGCACAGATGAAGATACAAAGTGTGTCTGGGTGTTTGTGTTGGTCATTTCTAACTTTTGAAAAATGGTTCAAAACAAACTGCTCTTCGGATTCAGCTAAATGAGGCTAAAGTGAGTCATCAGCGAAGCCTGGATGGTACAGCGTTTCTTTGATTTTTGTACAATTATTGAACAAAGACTTTGTTTGCATCATCCATATAGATCTAAAATCATCCAATGTGAAAAACAAATGCCATCTTTGATTTGGGCAAATGGGTATGAAGTCCCATCTGTTCACAATACCCTAACAGGAACAAAACCCCCCTCAGGGCAATCAGAGCACGTCTGCCTTCCATGACCAGAAAACTTGAGAGGCTCTAGACTTACTTCTAAAGTGTCCCAGTTTGATGGAATCACTTAAATAAGTTGGCAAGCGATAAACAGTTCATGACAGGATAATAAATCAAGCTCGTCTTTTACTTTTGGCAACAGATTGAGACCACTTTTACAAAGATGTATGCTGGGCCAGGTGTTGTTCATTAGTCGACGATTTCAGGGGCAGCATATGAAAGGGGAAAAGAAAAGATGATTCAACAGCATCCTATTTGTGAAAGTAAATGCATGAAAAAAGTCTTTAAAAATTGGCATCTCAAATGAAGGAGTTAACCACATGAACAAAACACGAACATATTGTGCCTTTAGAGAAGCTTCGGTCAGATTAAAGAGCAGCCGCTCAGCATTCTCCCCAACCGTTGCATCTATAAATCATTCGTCTGACCACCACTGCTCCCACCGCTGACCAGCTCGACCCATTTGCCAGGAGCCAAGCCTGTGTCCGGACAAGGCCCTGACCCATGAACCTTAGCCGGAGCCTCTGGGCCAATCGGGTGAGGCCGTCATAGCTGCGACCCCAGCAGCCAGGGCTACCTGCTGCTCTGGCATAATGCAATTGGACACAGCCATCAGAATGATGGAGCACAGGGAATTCTCCACGCTGACCACTCCAATGTTTGCTGACCACTGCAGCCAACACTGGCATCAGCCCCTCCACAATGTAGGAAAATGGCCCTTTTGATTTTTGTCACAGATGCCCTTTTGTGTTTGCAGCTTCATATCCACATTGTGTTTTTAAGCATTTATGGTGCAGTCATTTGGCTCTTTTCAAGGGGGAAGGGTGCACAGAGTTTTGTTTTAGGGGCATTGTGAAGGCAAGTGAAGTTCAAGTGATATTGAGACATGCAAACATTTAATATTTAGTGTTTATTGAAGCTGTGCTTAAATGCATCAATCATTCATTACCTAGTTTACATTAGATTCTAAGCCTTTGTGTTTGCCTCAGGCCTTACGGCTGCACTCACATTGTTAAGTCATATGACGTAAGCCGACATGCAGGCTCCTGCTGACATTCCCTCCTTGTGTCTCCACCTCTGTTTGGTTAATGGCATGAGGTTCACACTGGTAGCATAATTACTAACATTAGGGCAAACTAAGAAAGACTCCACAGGATGCCAACCCCATGAAGCCTGAACCTCTGAATGCTTATGATGGGAGAAGTTGGGCCAATATTTCCCTACCTGGCTCTGTGTAAACTGAGGGTCTGCTAGTGTATTCACACAGGTACAGCCATTCTCCTTAATACCACACACCTAAAGGACCCCCCCCCGGGCCCCCCCCCCCTGCAAAAAAAAAAAAATCAACACAATCACATCCTCCATGGCCAGTGGAGTTTAACTATCAATGCAAACAAATGCACCCAGTTTACGGGCAGCTTAGGCAAATGACCTTTGTTTGAGGGAGCAGGCTGAGTCTCTGTGGGTTCACAGAAAGGCTGAGTGAGTTTCAGCACTGAGGTTTTGCATCACTGGACAATAGGAGAAGGAGAAGCACCTGGACAAAGCTCAAGCTGCACTGAGCATTAGGAACGATTTGGGGAGAGTTGTGATGTAGTTGAAAATCAAAATGTCTAGAATAGAAATGTCATTGGTTTGCATTGACAGCAGCTGCAGTGCAGTCAGATGTGTTGTGTGATGTGGTGATTGCTCTTTTAAGTGATTGATAAACAAAGTGAGCTAAATCTGTCATTTTGTTTGTCACTCACACACCTTGGATAACTTTAACTAACGATAACTCTATCACTTTATCTGAACTTTTGTCACGTAACAACCCTTTTACTGTCAGTTTGTAACCACGCCAGTGTCATGCTTTTGCACATATCTGACCAAGGCCCAATGTGGATTAAGGTCCTCACATGGGTTTCTCTCCACCAAAGATCATTCAAGAAGTAATCAGAGCTACATTTAGCTTTATGGAAGATGTGGAAGGATCTTAAATGAAAAAATACTAGAATAAGCATCAGGATGTTCCCTCTTTACTACTCTCCAGAGATTTTAAAACTATATTATATAAAAAAACAATTGTCACACTATCTGTCTGGTTTGAGGATAGATTGTATTGTGTGCGTTTCAATCCCTCCACTCTAAAATATGCTTCCAATATTTTTCATCATTTTAATTCATTATCTACTAAATTATTTTTCAGTTTCATTTGTCACGGGCTGTTTTGTAAATGGATGAATCAAAATGGCTAAATGAATGAGAATCGTGGGTCCGTAAAAAATCTGCAATCCAATAAAGCCCAACATTTGACCTCACTATGAAATTAGCCATTGTCCTGATTTAAAAAAAGCAGGACTGTTTTCAAAGTATATTCAATATGGGCCAGTAGATCCCATTACTCATCTCTGGAGAAGTTTAGTTTGGGGTCCTGACACTTTGAAAGGGGCTGTGGGCCCGGTACAATGTCCTCTATGTCTTTTGCAATGGGCTGGGGTCTCCAAGCTGCACAGAGAGAGGAAAAGAGATGGAGGTGGGCGTGGTATTATGTTC
The DNA here is from genome assembly GCA_016785325.1 of Chascanopsetta lugubris. Classification (NCBI taxonomy): domain Eukaryota; kingdom Metazoa; phylum Chordata; class Actinopteri; order Pleuronectiformes; family Bothidae; genus Chascanopsetta; species Chascanopsetta lugubris. The sequence continues at coordinate 103,671 of JAFBJT010109845.1, forward strand.
TAATGGGCCAAGCTGGACAGACAAACCTATGGCAGCATCTGCCTGCTTTGTCACTGCACGAGAATTTAGTGGAAGAGCTGAGCGCCAAGGGATGAACACAGCACCGGATGAGGACAGAGATGGATGGTCTGGAGGTCACAGGCTTCTTCTGGCCAACGGGTCCAGCTTCTTATCTCTGAACCTCACTGGCCAATCGATTGGTTTTGGGGCATTAGTCATCAGCTAAACCCAGGTCCCTGCTTGCTCTAGCTCAGGCCCATCGGCAGAACATTGTCATCCTTCATGTGTTATGTGCCACTGGATGGAGGTGCATGGAAGTTCTCCGTACATTCTTGTATCAGATCGGTCAAGTAGCTCATTGTGTTTTGACACTAAATCATAGTGGAAATGGAAGTTTAGGTTGTGACTCTAGTTTATGTTTTATTTTGTGGTTCTTTCTATGAAAAAATGGATTCTCTTGTTTTTTTAAGGTTTATTGTGATATATTTTAGTTACAGATTTCAACAACAGATGTCCTTGGACATTAAAATACAGCAGCTAAGGTACACATTTAATTTAACATTTCTTTAGCAATTATTTGAATTTATCCAAATCAATGTGTCAGTGTCACTAAATAACCAATATTGGAAAATGGGGGCTAGACTTTTCTTGTTATTCTAAATATTGTAAAAGTTAGAGACACAGCTGAAACCTCTCGTCTTAACTTAATCAGGAATCTGTGCTGCTGGAGCTCATACATTTTTTGGTTATCACATGCTGCAGAGCATACTTCTGACAAATCAGTCAACCTTCCTTTGTTACTTTATTTTTCTCACCAATCTGAACAATTTACATTACAACTGCCTCTGGTATACTGAATTAGGGGCTGGAAGAAAGGTTTGTCCCAAGTCTGCTTGGTGGAGACAACAGGGTTTTTAGTAATGGAGAGTTGGGGAACCAGTTAGGAAAGATACCATTGATATTAAAATTATTAAAATGTCCTTTCATTGCAGCTGAGCGTCTGATCATTAATCAAAAAATGGTGGAATAAGTTTTCTGTTAAATCAGAAAGATTTGATATTTTAAAACGAGTTAAACCTCCCTTCATTTGTCAAAATATGATTAAATGTATAGTAATGGGAAATGAATTGTGTCTCTCTGCTATTCCCACTACAATGAAACTTTTATTGCAAAAAATGAAGCATGTTGAAGCCTCAGCTTGTCACCAATGAAATCGCATATATAAAACATCACTTCTACCTCAGTAAAAAAATTATATGAGACCAAGATCCATCCTGTAAATTGTTTTGTAAACCAAAAAAGGGTCCATATCATTGTGGATGTCTGGGTCTTCAGGAAGCTTGGTCACCCTGTAGGTTTGAACGTATTGTCTCTCTGGCAGAGTTTGGGAAGAACATGGATTTGCGGGGCTGCAGACGGAAATGGTGGTGTCCTGCAGGGTAGCCATTAAGAAGCAAAAGACAAGGGGAGCCAAGAGGATGTCTGCTCTCCAGGGATCTAATCCGGTACCATAGACTCTGCTTTGGGAAAATACCAGTTCCGCAGTTCCTGAGCTCCCTTGGGTTCTGGCAGGTGACAATTAGTTGTCCCTGTGGTTTAGTTACTTTTGTGGCTAAATTAAGCCCAGAGGAGCATTAACTCTGGTCACATTAGCTCAAATGGAAAAGTCAGCAGGGGCACCTTATTCGGCTTGGTTAACTTTATTGTTTCTTTTTTTAGTTGGGACGTTAATAAATTCCAAATCCTGACTTAGTCCGAAGAATCTTTTCATACAAAACAAACAAAAAAGAGAAGACTGAAAAACTCTGCATGAGCTGACAAATTGTTTAACTGGTATAGTCAGGCGGAGGGTTGTGAGTCAGTAGCGGTGTTTGACCGCGGTTGATGTGATCATGATGAGAGAGGCCGTCGAATTTGACTCCTTTCTTCTCAATTTACTTTTTTCTCAGGATTGGCCTCCTCTGATCTCAGCTCTTTGGTCCACAAGCATCTGCTCAGTGCTCCTCTTAGTGGAGTCTTTTACACCCTCACCTTTTCATCTCGGTTTTTGAAACAGTCCTCTTCTTATCGAGAAGCTTTGAGCTGCTTCATGAGAGTGAAATTAATTGTGTGCTAAGCAGAGTGGAATTAATGGCTTGCACTGAAACCTGTGGCCACTGCTGGCTTAGTCCTCCACCGATCCCCCTGATCCTGCTTGTTACAGGAGCTTGGCCATTGTAGATGGTGAGATGATTGTGTGGTTTCAGCCTCTTGTCTGTGTCTACTTTGTCTTTCAGGGCAGCACAGGGATCTCTCCTTTTGTTTGGGGCCATGTTCCTTTCAGGCAGTATCACAGATGGTCCACTTTAATTCACTCAGGACATGGGGTGATCCCACCCCCTAGGAGGATACTGTAAACACTCACACCCACACACTGAAACACCAAGTTTCTCTATTTTGATCATTTTGAAATGTGTTCCACACTGTATACAGGTACTTAAAGAGGCAGTGTGTCCTTTTTGTCACTTCTAAAAAAATTACAAAACAATTCTATTCCAACTTCTTCATGAAAGTGTAGTCACCAAATTAATTTTTTCCCATATATTCACATGAGGGGTGGGTCCTCCCTTTGGGGGTGGGAACGTTTTTACAATGGTAACAGTGGACATACTAAACATCTTTTGAGTTTTAATGCCAACTGAAGTTGACCATAGGTTCTCCCTCATGCTCAGAAGGGTGAGGGTGAGGTGATGGATACAACATGCAACTTCACCTTTTGAGGTCACCAAATCTTACACACTGCACCTTTAAAGAACTGGTTTTATAACGGTGTGCAGATCAATACCCTATGTATCTTGCAGTGGTCAACTACTAAACATCACTCATTAACTTCCTTCTCTTGTAAGATTACCATTCAGGTTACAACCAAAATCTTAACAAAAATGTGAGTCAGGTTTTCAAATGGACCAAGTCGTACCAGGGAATCCCCAGCATGTGTTGTCTAGCCATCTGCCGCCTCTAAAGTTGCTTACTCATTGAGGTCTCCAAATAGAACTACTATATGGCCAAACAATTACCCTAAACAGCTTGGTAATGGGTTTATGGTGTCTAGAGTGACAGCCTGCAAAATAAAACTACAGGATGCCCACAAAAACCTTACATGGCTGTAAATATGTATTAACTAGAAAATGGGCCTTGTGTGGTATCATTTAGATGAGACAAAGACCGGGCCTCGAACAAAGAGGCAAGATGCAGTAAGAAAGAGGGGATTCTACTTAGCTAATGAGTCCTTCCATAGAAATGTAAAGAAGTGGGTCTTTAGGAGGAGCAGTGGCCCCTAGATTTTGGACTCAGAGGCTGTAAAGTGTGGAGGTCCAGCCACTGTGCCCACTGTCCATTGTGGCCATAACACACCCAGGCCCCCCAGTTATTTCTTGGAGAACTTTTTATTGTGGCACAAGGTGGAAGGGGACAAAGTCATGATTGGAGGGAAACTCTGCGATAGACCTGAGAGGAGAAAGAAGCTTTGTCGAGTGTTGCATTCTTCCACCGACCGCCCTCCTCCAACCACCAATAAAAATAAAAACTCTAACATGAGCTGTGGAGGACCAGCCAATTTACCTTAGGGTCCTTCAACCCCAGGACCCTTGCTGGACAGGGCCTACTTAGCCTGATGAGAAGTGGTCAGCAATTAAGAGGAATTGACAGAAAAGCCCTTGTGTCAAATGAACATCATCTCAGGAGATTGACAGTAAAAAATGCACAGGAGAGTCTTGTTCTTTTGTAAGTTTCACAGGGTGCTTAAATACAGACTAAGGACCAATCCATATATCCTCATTATACTTCTTCAGAGGTGAAAGGAAGGAACATATAAGAATAATACAAATAAGAACGTGAAAAGAATTCTCACACCTTCTACAATCTAAGAAATACTCTACATTTGTGTCCAAAACATCAAATCAAGCATTAGATTTGAAATGATGGAAGTGTTGCTGATGTGTTACATGGCAAACATCAGGCCCTTCTCTTCATTACCACTTCTCAATTGCTGACTGAGGGGGATATCAGTGTTTTTGTGTTGGGGAAGATGGGGACTTTGAGATTATACTGCCGATTGAAATGTAAAGCAGCTATTGCAATTACCCATAACCTCAGCGCGAACCTTGCCTGAAACAATGCAACTAGTTTCAAAGGCTGAGAGGCAGGCACAGCCCTGAGAGGCACATCTAGATAACAAGCAAGGAAAATGAGATTTTCTTTTGCCTTTCCCCACTGTCGTATGGTCAATGGAGGAGCCCCCATGAGCCAAACACCTTTTTGGATCTCCTTTTATTAGATAGTGAAATCATTTAAGATAAAATGCGAGGTTAGGCCGGCTTTGTTTCTGTGCTTGTGATTTATTCATTTCAGTGTCAACTAGTGTGAAATAGGAGTTGTTTGGTAAATCGACAAGTGGGAATGGATGCTGTGAAGCTGCAACCGGTCAGATGTGAAGCAATTAAATATAACATCTTTGAATGATCAGCCTAACAATGGGTGGAAATGAGGTTTGAGGTTTCACTGTTTCTAACCTGACTGATACTGGGCTGCTGACCTGCCAACTTCTTCTGTTTCACAGACCTGTGAAAAGTCCGACAACCTGGGATAGAGCTGATTCAACAGATATTTGCATGTAAATGTCTCTAACGCAAGCAAATATGGGATCACCTTAAAATAAATCTGTGTCCCTTTTCTAACCGCGGAGGTCCTTTGACAGATGTAATTATCCATGAGCACTGTTTCAGTCTGTCTCACCTAATCTCGCCTTCATTGATTCCCCCACGAGTAAGTTTCTATGTTTGATACTTGCCACCACCCCCACTAAAACCAGCCTTTACACTCAGTGTGTCGACACAGAGACCTCAGATTACCCCCAAACCACTTGAGAACGACCTCGATCCCTCTTTAAATCTGCTTCACTGGCAGACCTCAGTATGAAGCGCAGATGTGGGACATCAGCCAATCTGCTCCCTGAGATCTTTTCCATTTCCATCCTCTCTGTCAACACACTGCTTTCTCTGCCACTCTGTTGCCCTCACAATAAGACGCAGAGCTTCTTTGTCCAAGAGGACTTTAGATGGAATCGTTAAACATGGTTCAACACAGATTGAGTTTGGTGAATTTCAAAGGGGATCGTGCGCTGTTTGATCGACTGTTGTCATTTCTGCTTTAAAGGTCTGACCATTGGGACCCAGCTCTCTCATTAGATCGGTGTTTACGAGGATTTGCATACCGGACCGAAGATAAACTTTCATAAAGAAGTGGATTTTGGTCTTGATACGTTTGCAGACTGGGTTGTTAAGCCAGTTGATCAATAGATGAGCCTGAGGGAAGTACATTTTTAGCCATTGAAGTCAGGCTACATTCATGCTGCTCTGGTAAAGTATACTCTTTTTTATTCACATCTGCTCAACTTAAAGGTGCAGTGTGTAAGATGTCTGTCATTTTTGTCACAATTAAATGATTGATTGATTTTTCCATTTCCCTTAAAAGAGCCCATTAATGTATATTTACACAGTGTATATTCAGCCTACGGGGGCCACCATGTTTCTACAGTAGCCCCCAGTGAACATACTAAGCATCTTTTGAGTTTTAATGACAACTGAAGTCGACCATAGGTTCTCCTGCGTGTTCAGAATGGTGAGGGTGAGGTGATGGATACAGCACGCAACTTCACCTCCAAACCGTACACACTGCACCTTTAAGAGTTTTCAAGAAATATTAGATAAGTTCTGAGATGCTGCTTGTTTTGGGTTTGTTTGAAAACTCTGGGAGAGCATTGCAATATGGACAAGGGAAAAATGTAAAATCTTATAAAACAGTGAGGTAGTCACCAGCATTCACTTCCTGCCTATGCACAGCAATTAACTGGCAAGCGGTGAAAGCAAAATCTTTTCCTGCAATTTCTTCTATAATTTTGTACATTGACTTTCAGTCACAAATCACATGAAAGAACAAATGCTTTATCCAAATCCTCCTTCCATTATTACAACTTTCCTGATTTTATTTCTCAGCTGACTTTGTGTTTACTTCATGTATTCATTTCTAAAGGCAACTGTCATTTGATCCTCAGCAAGAAACACTAGTAAATCAGAACGATTGTTTCCTTAGAGTCTTCCTAACTCATTTTCAGCAGGAGATGCTGACCTTAGGTTTGGCTGAGGACAGAAACAGACGGTGATTGTATGTCTCAGATGAACAAGGTCTGGACAGAGAAGACTGGTCCTCCTGTTTGCAGAAGGAAGCTGTGAGTCAAAGCACTGCCTTTAGCCTCAAGGTGTGAAATGCATTAACACCTCTGAAGCCCAGTCACGTTATCTCATGTATATGGAAACTTCACAGAGAAGGGGCAGGATAATTCATTCAACCCACTCCCTATTCAGAAGCCACATGCAGCCACATGGCATCAGCTGACCGACGTTTCATGGTCGTGTGACAGACAGAGGTTTGTGCCCGACAACATCTTTGATACTGAGCGTTGAGATGATGAGATGAGTCCCGTGACGCATGTGGCTGTTTTATGGTCTTCCCCTGGCTGTGCTCCAGGTTGTGGTTTAGTGGAACGGTGGCCAAAGGCAATCAGCGTTGGTCATGTGGTCGGGTGTTGCGATGCGGGCTGGTGGAGGTTAAGATGACACTGAAGATGCGATATCACCACAACCTCTCTCAAACCATGTGGCTGGTGGATATTCACTGAGTGAAGGAGGCTGTCATATCATACTTTGTCAGGCATCGTCAGCTCTGTTAGTTTGTTTTGTGCGCTTTGGTTTAGTTTGTGTCTTGTGCACTTCCTGTTTTATTTTGGGTTTCCTGTCTGTCTTGTCTGTGTCTGGTCTGATTCCCTGATTGTCAGCACCGGTGGTGATTCCTGATTGTCAGCACCGGTGGTGATTCCTGATTGTCAGCACCTGTGGTGATTCCTGATTGTCAGCACCGGTGGTGATTCCTGATTGTCAGCACCGGTGGTGATTCCTGATTGTCAGCACCGGTGGTGATTCCTGATTGTCAGCACCGGTGGTGATTCCTGATTGTCAGCACCGGTGGTGATTCCTGATTGTCAGCACCGGTGGTGATTCCTGATTGTCAGCACCGGTGGTGATTCCTGATTGTCAGTACCGGTGGTGATTCCTGATTGTCAGCACCGGTGGTGATTCCTGATTGTCAGCACCAGGCCCTGGTTCCCTCTCTCCTTCTTAAGCTCCTCTCTCCCTTTGTCTGTTGCCAGGGCGTCATTCATGTCCTGTTCCTGTCATGTTGTCAACTAAGCTTCTCACGCCTAGTTTGTTTGCTTATGAGTAATTTATGTTTAGCTAGTTTAGAACCTTGTTAGTTTTCACATCTAGGTAGTTGGATAGATTTTCGTTGAGCCTGTTGCTCCTGTGTATTTTGCCTTTACTAAGAGTCAATAAATACTCTTAATAGTCTGCCTGCCGCCTGTCTCGTGCATTTGGATCCAAGCCTTGAGTTTTCTGTAACATACTTTTATGTGGGAACATTTTACACAGATGTGATGCCTTTGAATTCTGTTCTATTTGCTCTCGATTTCAAACACCAAGCAGATATATTGAGGTGATGTTCCCTCAGATGGAAACATTTCACAACTATTTCCTGAGAGGCAGACTTTGTAGATGATCGCCTTCAACGTATACCTGACTCAATCACAACTGGACAAGTAATATATCAATCAAGCGCTCTACTTTTAACACCTTTCAGTCCAATATATTGTCCAAAACATTGAATCACAGTAACAAATGTTATCATTTCACAGTCACTCAAACATTCATAATGTGCATCTATTTGCAGCACTTCATATCTGTTAAGTACGTGGGATAATGTGCGGTTCAGTGTTTTGCCCACGGACCTCAGCATGTTGTGAAACAGGCAAGAGTCTTTCACAACATCACTGAAGCAGCAGACGGAGCCTCAAGGAACAACAGCTGATGTTGTTAAGGTCTAATATGAAATGTGCAGAAGTCCTGTGTTGGATGTTTTCATGTCAACTGAATGATGCACTACCTTTACACTACCTTCACCTTCAGCCACCATGTTGTTTCTTTTTGCATACCCTCTGTTTTTGAACATTGATACATTCCATCAGCAGTTTCATGTGTCCTATTTTTACTCACTATTTGCTGGAGACTAAGAAATAAAAATTTACTAGAGCTGCTATTCATCATGGTTATGGTCGGTCATAAAGCGGATGATAAGTACACCTTTAAAGTGAGTCCCATCCATACTATTGATGTAATGGCTGTTTAATGTCTGGGTCCACTCCTCATTTATTGTGTAAGTGGCTGCTGATTGCCAGACCTGGTCCGGGTGTCCTCCCCATGGATTTGTGCAGAGGCTGCCGTGACATGAGGCCATGACCTGGCTACATATACTCCATCTATACTTTCCCTCCCCTGCTGCTGCTGCTTCCCTCCCTCCCTCCATTTCTTTGTTCTGTCGTTATTTTATGAAGTAGTGTGATGGTGCTCATTTTGGATGAGAGATGGTTGGATCAGAAGGGGACTGGAGTGTGCCGTCCATCAGCTGGCTTAGCCCTCGCTGTCTCTTAATGATGACATCACTGGAGCCAGACTCACGCACACACACACACACACACACACACCTCATGTCGCCTCGCCACAGGCTGCTTGTCTACCAGGCTGCTCAGGTGACTCACAGTGGCCCTGATCGAGTATGTCACCGTGGAGTCTGGTGTCTGCATGAGTCTGGGTGTATGTGGCGTCAGTGTGTGTTTTTGTGTGTGCAAGCCAAATTCAGGGGTGAAACAGAGCATGATTTACAGTGTAACCTGCTCGAGCACGCCTCTCCTATGAACTCATCTGTGACTCAACTAATAGCTAAACCTGCCTCCAATTTAGTTGTGTCCTCATCGCCTCCTGAACCTACTTCAAGTTTATGGAAGCGCGACAGCGTCTGCGTCACTCATCCAGCACCATTAGAGGTGTGTGTGCGCACACGTGTGTGTGCTCATGCCACGACTAACTTTTGTTGTCCTTAGTGAAATCACAGAGCGAGCATCCTTTGATGGTATTCATAAAGCCAGGAAGCATGAAGGATTACTGATTGTCTGGAGCCTCCGGCACGGGACTTTGCTAAGAAGTGATCAGTCTGTTTTACAACCGTCTGTTTGACAAGCATTTATAGAACCTGAGCGATATGTGTTTTAGCGTTTCAAGCGTGGGGATGTCAGTGACGTTAGATTTAATTGCGACACACAGAAGCATATGTCAGTTTATGGCTTGATATTGAAGTTGCCCCCCCGCCCCACGTCTCGCTCTCTCTTTTTGTGAGTGTGTTAATCAAATGGCCGGTTAGTCTTATGGAGGGTCAAAGGTCTGTCTTATTGTTGAGTGTGGGCGAAGCAGCCTGTCTGCTGTTGGATTTAGTTTGTAGTTCTTATCAGGCAGCAGCCTGACACATGCATTTGTGCACACACACACACACACACACACACACACACGCACACACACCCACACCACACACACACACGCACACACACACACACGCGCGCACACATGCACACTAACATACACACTGCTGCTCTCTTGATTGCTTGAGTGGCTGGAACTGCACACAAACCAAACAAGCTAGTGTTTATACAGAATTACACGCGCACGCGCGCACACACACACACACACACACACACACACACACACACCCTTCCCCTGGCCTCCAAGTCTTTTCCCACACTGATAGAGATCAGGAGCATGCCATAAAGCACAGTCTTGGATCACACGGCGCAACAGAAGCCCTCCTCTTCTCTCCGTCCACTGAATCACTCACAGCTCTCAGGGTTGATAAGATGACTGTGGTACCTCCCACAGCCTGACACCCCCCCCCCCCGCAT
>JAFBJT010109845.1:113569-133043 GCA_016785325.1 Chascanopsetta lugubris
CTCCTCCCCTCCCTGTCTGTCTTCATCCACTCTTCCTCCTCTTACTGCTGCTGCCTCGTCATCCCCTCTAAATCATTTGGCATTTTCACTCCTGAAGTCTCGTGTCCCATTTATCTTTCACAATATCTGAGCCAAGAATTCAAGTCACAGCTTCATCAGTCTCCTGGTTTGACTGGTTGCTGTAAAGCATTTAACACAACGCCTGATCAGCCATAAGTCTAATTCCTGCTTGAACTCATTGTTTGGATGACCCCAGCTTAAATTTAAAAAAGTTTCAACCCATTCAGACCTCACCTACCTCCCCCAATTAGGTTTCCAAGATGAAATATCTCAGCGATTTCAATGATGTCATTATTAACTGTCCAATTAAAGGGTGGCAGTAGAAACTGAGATTATTTGAGCTCCAGTTCAGTCGATTATTGACTGGTGTTTAAGCATGTCCACCCCTTCGCCAGTTTATTATTGGCCTTTCTTGACTCCCACGGCGCAATAAAGCCACCTCTCCTCTGGAGGGACGGCTGGGTGAGCTGCAGTGGAGGCTGCAATGCGAGTTGCCCCCCTGCAGTGCTAACCTTTAATGATTGTTTTTAGTGTTTGTTCAGTACGCTGTAGTAGTTTGTCCTAAGATGGGTTGTGTAAATATAGTTTCATGACAGAACTCAATTATGCAGGCATTTGACAGTGGGAATCATTTTTTGAGGATTGTGATGAATGCTATTTAGAGACATGAGTTGTGGAAAATGTCTGAAAAATTGTGTCTGCATCTTGTCCAGAGTCACTGGTATCTGCTTAGGTCATGCAGGATGTAATGAATAAACTCATATGTTAATCATGTTTACTTCTTGCATGAAGGCACCCGTGTTGCCCTGCGCCATAAAAAGTTCTCAATCCCTTTAACTTTACACCTTTTTACGTCAGTGAGATATTTGTTTTCATTGTGTGTTTTTCAGTTTTTGCATTGTCTTGTTTTAAAAATGGCATAAATATGAGCGCAGTAGAGGTTTTCCTGCAGTTATGCACATGTTGTTGGTCACAGTAACCCCGCCCCCAACCTCTGACGCTGGCCAGCGGCCATGGGAAGTGTCCGGCAGGAGATGACTGCAGCTTGTTGTGATCAGACCAATCACAACAGCTGCAGCGATTTCCCGCTGGATGCGCCGGGACAGTATGGGTACGACGGGTGTGTAATGTCGTATCACTCACTGAAACGCAGAGCAGGAGTCGAGGGAGTCGGAGGAAATGACCTGTGCAATGAATCACCGCTCTCTAACCGAGCAAACGCCAGACAGCTGTAAAACAACAATGTTGTGTATGAAGGATTCACAGGTCACAATGTTCAAAAGACATAGTTGGTGACTTGATTTTAAACTCAGTGAGTCACCGCAGAAATATTTGTGTTGTTTGATGCTTTGAGTTGAAGTCTCCAGTGTCTTTAAGTGCAAATGTCTGCACCGATGAATTATGTAGCGCTGTTGGATGAAAATAAGTCATTTTAAAAAACTCACAAAACAGTTGCTCATTGATAAGAGATAAACAGCTGTGACAGTTCCATCTCTAACAAGTCATTTGTCACGGAGAACCTGTAGATCAGTAGGATGTCCAGGGGCTGAGCAACTTCATGAAACTGCAGAAAGCCACACAAAATGGAGGAGGAAAGCCCCTGCCACGGCTCTAACTGACAGATGACAGCTGATATGTTTGTCCTGGTTGTGCTGATCCCGCAAACTCCAAACTACTTCTATCTGTCGATTCATCAGTATCTGTACAACTGACTCATCAGCATCAAAGAAACCTACAACTCCATCCATCTTCATCACCTTGTTCACAAACGTAGATCCACAACAAAGACATGGAGGTGGGATGACAGGGTGTGGGAACAAAATGGAGGGACAGCTGATGCCAGTTTGGATTGATTGGGTAAAGTGAAGGGTCAAATAAAAGGGGAATGACCACCCCGAGCTGATTGTTATGGAAGGTTGTGTGTGTGTGTGTGTGTGTGTGTGTGTGTGTGTGTGTGTGCGTGTGTGTGATGAGGGGGAATCCCAGCCCAGTCACAGAGCCAGATATGGGAGTGTGGGAATGAGACTGAGGGTTGGCAGGCTAACAAGGTCTAACACAGGAGGGGGAGGCCCAAACCAATATGGCACAGAGACTGCTTATCCAACCAGCACAGAGTGCCAGGGCTGTGTGTGTGTGTGTGTGTGTGTGAGTGACGCGCTTGGCCACCCTGGTGCCCCCTTGTTCAGTTAAATTCCACCCATCCTTGGACTTGCATTGGTATATTACACACACACACACACACACACACACACACACACACCATTCTTCCTCCTCTCTCCCAGGGATATTTGTATTTTTTTCAGCGGGGTGTTTGACGCAGTCTTTGCGTTGATGTGGACGTCCATGAAGGGGTGAATTGCGCAGCTCCTGGCGCCTGCCTCAGTCTGTCACTGGGCTGTGTGTGTGTGAGAGTCTGTCTGGGTGACTGAGTGCTTGCTGATGGAATTGTGCAGACACAGTAAGGAGGTCCATTAACACGCCTGAATGTGTTTACCAATATCTCATCTGTTCGATGGTGTATTATTGTTCCCCGGAAACCAGGCTTTAAGATCAATACAGCTGTCTCATTCCCAAAGACAGTTCAAAAGTGCTTTGAGGAAGACAACAAATGTGAGACAGACCACAGGTTGGAGAGCAGAGAGAGTTACCCACGGCATCGAACCCATGGGCTGATGGGTAGGTTTCAGAAGCTGGGGTGGGAGCTGACCAGAGGTCGGCTTTATTCTCGTCATATTCTGGATGACGATGTGCTCGTCTTCGCTCGGCTGTCTGATGAAGAAAGGTCTGCTGTGCTGATGTCATCAGTACAAAGAGTCTGGGAATGAGCGAGACATGTAGCTCGGCCTGTCGAGGCACCGCAGGTGTACGAGTGTGTTCTGAGGTCCCGCTGCGGAAGAGTGCAGGATAAATGACCGACTCGTCTTCTTTGTAAAACTGCTGACTAGATAAAAGAGGACTTCTCAACTCACTGACCAACTGGTCTGTTTGCAGATGTGAATAAGCCAAGATGAATGGAGGCGGAGCTTTGTTGTTCTCTGTGTTCACACTGTCCACCAATGAGCTTGAAACTGAATCGTACTCCCTCATAACAGATGAAAGCTCCTCAGGAAGAGGTGACATCACAGGTGTCAAACTCGTGGCCCTCAGGCCAAATGTGGCCCGCAAGATCATGAAGCGAGAGCTTAAAGGCATATGATTCTCCAAAAATAAATAAAAGTCTAAAGCACACATTGCCCATGAACTCTAGTTAATTTCACCTTCACAAGCAATATATTCAGTGTGTTTACATGTTCACACGTATGTCAATGCATAGACAATATTTGTAACTTGATAATGAAGACAGTTATTTTGCAGCATGTAAAGTCATGATCACATTGAGTTCAAACCTGCCCCTTGAGAGCGACCGTGATGCTGATGTTGCCCTCGGTGGAAATGAGTTTGACTCCCCTTGGTTCGACAGCGCCTCGAATAAAAGATGAAAACATGCAAATGACCAAACCTCCACTCTAAAAAACCTCGAATATATCAGGATCATTAGCCTTAATAATGCAAAGCAATACTTTTTTTGGGCAATGGGTTTATTTAATGAAGAGGTCAGACGCAAAATAAGCTACTTTTTGCATAAACACCGAGGAGGACATCAGGTTTAAAAACAAAGAAAAGAGGGAGGGGGTTACCGTGGAATATTTAATCAACGCGTAAGCGGATTTCAATGCCAAAACACTCCTCTGATGTGATCTGAGAGCGAAGGAAAAGGAGGAAATGGAAACAGTAAAGAAGTCGAGACATCACAGAGGAGAGGCAGGGCTGCTCCGAGCCTCGGCGTGCAGAGACCAAACACGCCACCGCTTTGTTCTCATGTGCAAATGTTTGTGTTTGTGAAGTTTCTGCTCAGAGGCTGGCACATGTGTGCGCTCGCTGTTTGGGAGACTTCAGGGTTTGGTGCTGAACAATTAGTTCTCTGTTGCAACTATATGAAGCCCGCTGACAAGCATCTGAGAGGCTTCAGTTTCTGAGAGATGAAAGCAGTGTGCCATGTGAGGAGAGAGAGAGAGAGGGAGACAGACAGACAGACAGACAGACAGACAGACAGACAGACAGATTTCAGTGTTTGTGTTGAAGAGGAAGACACAGAAAGGGGAGTGGAAATAAACATACTGAGAAAAAGAGGGAAAGAGCAGCCATTGCTACTCCAGAGAAGCTACGGAGTGTGTGTGTGTGTGTGTGTGTGTGTGTGTGTGTGTGTGTGTGTGTGTGTGTGTGTGTGTGTGTGTGTGTGTGTGTGTGTGTGTGTGTGTGTGTTGTGGAGGGCTTGGTGTTGGCATAGAAACTGTCTGCAGGAAGCAGCAGTTCAGGCGGAGCTCGGCTGGCAGGCGCTCGCCGCTCACTTCCTGTGTGCTGCGAGGCAGCAGACACACACGCTCACACACGCACACACACGCACACACACGCCCCTGCGCGGGCTGGGAGCGGGGCAGGGTGCTCGTCCGGCAGAATGGGAGAGTTGAGGGGGAGGCGCAGAGGGGAGCAGGGAGGGAGGAGGGGGGAGTTCAGCAGAGAGCAGCACTTTCCCACAGTCTGGGGATTTGACACATGGCTCTCACACATTCCTCAGCCCCGCGGCCGAGCGAGCGCTGGCACTCAGGCAGAGGAGAGAGAGGGAAAGGCTTCCGGCTCACAAACAATGTACAGTTATGGAAGCAGGCGAGTGTTCACACGTGTCTACCTCTTACGCCCATACCCCCGAGCCGAACCCTGACGGGAGCCGGCTGCGGCAGGTAGAGCGGCGAGCCTGTGAGCCGAGGACGGGCGTCTGGGCGGCGGCCTGCGCACCACGCGCCTCCCTCCTCACCCCGCTCTGCGCCAACGCGCCGGGGACTGGTGGGCTAATGTGTTCAGATTAAGGACCTCCTGTCCGTTTAGATCCAGTCATTTCTCTGCACAGGCTGACATCCTGCTGCCGTGAAACTGTCGTGGTTAAAGATGATTGATGTCTCATTTTAACATCAATAAATGTCTGTGCGGTTATTGTTTAATCCCCATAAATCACTTCAATCCCATGGTCTTAGTCACCGCTCAAGCTGCCGCTGCTGCACTTCCACACCAATCAAAAGCAACACTTCAGTTTATTTTGCATTTGATTACAAATAAGTCAAGTTTTTCACATTCGTATGGTCTTTGGGCATATTGGGAATACTTGCTGGTGTCCGTGGTCCTTCTCAGAACTGCAATGCTTAAACATTTCATCCTTCACATTTATAATGTGTGTATTGTTATTGAAGACTAAGGACAGAGGATGTTAGCACCCTGTGAGGCCCTGTGAAACTGTGATGTGTAAATGTGGGCGATGTAAATAGAATTAGATTTGAATTCAGACTGAATGTCAAAGTCCATGGAGCTCCTGAATGAGTATGTCTGAGTGGACCCCGTCTGTACCTTCATGGGAGTCCCTACAAGTCAGATGCAGACCAATCAAGCAGATACAATACAATTCACAAACAAGTCATGACACGTTTGTTCCAAGCCGTGGGTTCATGGTTTGCGATCATATATTTATAGAGGAATAATATTGACATGGTTTATTTGTATTTTTTCTAACGTATAATATTCTCTTTTCTCACCTTTTGTCCAATACCCCTTTCACTCTGATCAAAAGCCCCACAGACACCCAGGTGCCATGGGAATATGTTTAGTCGGGATCAGATGAGCTCGGCTCCAGTTTCATGTGACTGACCGAGGTGAAGACGGTTCCTGAACCTCACACCTGTTGGCGTGACACTGTGAGATGCATTGGTCTTACTGTTGTTCGTGTGGGCCGTGGCTTTTCATCAAAACATACTTATTTACAAATCAAGATGGCATTCGAGACTTTGTGATTTAAAGGTGCAGTGTGTAAGATTGAGTGGCACCTATAAATGAAGTTGCATCTTGTATCCATCACCTCAGCTTTACTCTTCTGAGCATGCAGGAGAACTTACGGTGGACTTCAGCTGTCAGTCAAACTCAGCAGGTGTCTGGTACAGTGGACCCGCTCCTCGTGTGAATGTACATCCGTGTGCTCTTTAATGATAATGGGGAACAATACATTTAGATGTCTGTAAACACATGAACATGTCAGTATGTAATTGGTTTGTTAAACGTGTGGAAGTGAAAAAAGGACAGAAATGTTCATCGGGATGCAACAAGGCCATTCTCAGGCAAAGAAAGACACAGATTCGTAGCCACTTTAGCAATGTCACCAATCATGTGGTTGTTATTGTCATTATTTTCTCACTTGTCACTTTTTACAGTGTGTTTTTGACATCAGACTTCACGCTGCAGTGACGCAGTTCTTTACTGTAGAAATCCAATTCATCAAAGTATGGAGGAGCTTAGTCCTGAATGGAAAATCCAAATCAGGAAACTGAATCTGTATAGAATATAATCCATAACAGATTAGGATTGTTGTTCTCCTTCTCTGATTTCTCATTCCTCTATCCTCTGCCCCGCCATTTCCAGTTCGGTCTTTGATGTAGTGGATGGGGCTCTGTCTTGTGGCCCCCCTCCTCAACTCCCCCCTCCAGCTTACAGTGCCTCCTTAAATAAATGTTCTGCTTGGTGGGATTTTAAAAGAAAGCCCTGGTCGCCCTCCTCAACAATTACAATGCTGCATGCCTGGGAAGAGTTGCGCCAAAAAGCGTCGCCGGTTGGGCCCCTACACAACAGACACACTGCATGGCTGTTAGATCATGACTCGTGTGTGTGTGTGTGTGTGTGTGTGTGTGTGTGTGTGTGTGTGTGTGTGCGCTTGAGGAATGGTTGCAACAGAGCCCTGAGGGGGAGGAAGGTGACAGCAGAAGATGGGAGGTTGAAAGCAGGCGGCCAAATCATTTCTTACTCAAGTTATGGAGGTTCCCAAATTGCCAATTAGGATATCCCTTCTTGCCCCCCTTCCTCCCTCGCCTTCCTGCCTCCAAGCTTGGGGTCAAAAATAGAACATCTAAGTCTAAATGGCTATGTTTATCATTTATGGGAGAATGGGAGAATCCACACACAGCAGGGAGGGAAAACACGCTGCTGCTGTCCAGGTGGAGGATTGCAGCCGAGCAGTTGATGCCGGGAAAGAGGCGACGAGCATTCCTGATCTGATGAAGCAGTTCTGCACCACATCACATGTCTGTGACACCTTGACACAGCAACTTCCTGTTCATTAAGAGCTGGCCATCTCTTCCCTGTCAGCACATCCTCAGTGTGTGTGTGTCTGAGGATGGAGAGGTCAGCCAGTCACTTTAGATAGGAAGGGATGGGTGGGAATGAACAGTGGAGCGTGTGTGTGTGTGTGTGTGTGTGTGTGTGTGTGTGTGTGTGTGGTGAGTGAGCGAGAAAGACAAAACATATCTGTGTGTGCTCCAGTGTGATCCATCTCGGTATAGGTGTGTTTATAGTGGATACCTCTCATCCGTTGCCAGTTTTTTGTACATTTTGTGTGTGCGTGCGCGTGCGTGCGCGTGCGTGTGCATGCGCGTGCGTGCGCGTGTGTGTGTGTGTGTGTGTGTGTGTGCGTGTTTTGTCAGTGAAGGCATCAGGCGCACAGCTGCCACACAGCTCAGCGTGCAGAGCAGAAAGGACATGATGGAGACGGTATTTTCCCATGTTTTCAGAGGAGCTGCAGGCGAGTGTCACCTGAGAGTTTACGTGTCAGGGATCAAGGACAGGATGAATTTTTGATGAACAGAAGAAAAGGTCTAAGCATTGACTCCATATACAACCTGAGGATAGCTGAGTCAGTGACTGTATGAAAGGTTCAACTGTATTTCCTGTGTGTGTGTGTGTGTGTGTGCGAGCATATGTGTTTATGTGTGTGCACGATAACCCTGTTTGACGCCAAACATCAGTCATAACACATCGCCATCTAGGTTTGATTCCCGTGTGTGTGTCTGTGTGTGTCTGTGTGTGTTGACATGAATTTGAGTGTAATTCACTGGATGCTACAGGATCATTTCCACAGCTAATATCAAAGGTGCAGTGTGTAAAATGTCACCTCTACAAAATTGCTAATCAGTATCGCTAACTTAGATCCAGTGGTGGCTCCAGATTTATCTTTAGACCAGTTCACTTCCTTAAACCTTTCTGAGCTGACCTCACTGGTCTCCTCCAAACCAACCACATGTCAGCTGGACCTTATACCAACTAGACTCCTTAAAGACGCCCTCCCACAAATGAGTGGTACTATATTAGAGCAAATGAACACCTGGTCACTGAGTGGCTGCGTCCCACAGGCCTTTAAAGCTGCAGTAATCAAACCGTGACTTAAAAAGCCCACCCTCCACGGTGGGGTCCTCAGTAACTACAGACCGATCTCTAACCTCTCTTTATATCAAAGGTTCTGGAGGAAGCAGCCCAGTTGTGTGATCACCTGCAGAGCAAGAATCTATTTGAAATGTTTCAGTCTGGGTTATAATCCACCACAGCGCAGAGAGACGGCACTCTTAAGGCTAACAAGTGATATTCTCATGGCCTCTGAAAAAGGACTCGTTTCTCTACTGGTCCTGCTGGATTCTACTGGTCCTGCTGGATTCTACTGGTCCTGCTGGATTCTACTGGTCCTGCTGGATTCTACTGGTCCTGCTGGATCTCAGAGCAGCATCTGATCCCATAGACCATGAGATCCTACCGCAGAGATTAGAACAAGATGTGGGATCAGAGGAACGGCACTAGTCTGGTTTAAATCCTACTTATCGGACAGATTTCAATTTGTTAATGTTAATGAGGAATCCTCCATACGTACTAAAGTTAACTATGGAGTTCCACAAGGTTCCGTACTCGGTCCAATCCTTTTTACTCTATATATGCTGCCATTAGGCAACATCATCAGAAATCATAATATAAACTTCCACTGCTCTGCAGACGACACCCAGCTGGACTGATCCACAAGGCCCCACGACCCGACTCATTCGATCAAACTCCAGGATTCCCTCAAAGACATTCAGACATGGACGACCCAGAACCTTCTACTTCTTAACACTGAACAAACTGAGGTCATCGTCTCGGGGCTGAAACACTTTAGTGCGCCACTGTTCAATCAGGCAACAGCCCTCGATGACAACAGCCCGGTCCCCTGCTCTACTGTGAGGAACCTGGAGTTTGATCTGACCAGAACTTCTCATTTGACCAATACATCAAACAGATATCAAGAACAGCCTTCGACCACCTGCGCAATATTAAAACAATCAGAAAGATCCTTTCACGACAAGATTCAGAAAAACGAATCCTGCCTTTATAACTTCGCGTCTGGATCACTGTGTCTCTTTAATGTCAGGACGTCCCAGTCGGTCCCTGAAAAACCTCCAGCTGCTCCAGAAGGCTGCAGCTCACAAACTGACTGGAACCAGAAGAGCAGATCATAGAACTCATCTTTTGTCACTTCTACTGGTGGGAAAAAAATATGGCAAAACAATGACATACCAAATCGTAAACACTGCTCCTTTAAAGAAGCCACAACAGAAATATTACTCTGCTGTTTGTCACATGCATCAGGTGGGGGGTGGGTTTAAAGGTACAGTGTGTAAGATGTGGTGACCTCGAGAGGTGAAGTTGCATGTTGTATCCATCAGCTCACCCTCACCCTTCTGAACATGCAGGAGAACCTGTGGTCGACTTCAGTGGTCATCGAAACTCAAAAGATGTTTAGTGTGTTCACTTTTACTACAGTAAAAACATGGCGGCCTCCATAGGGAGGACCCCCTCCTCATGTAAGTGTACATTAATGAGCTCATTTCAGGGAACGAAAAAAGATAAAAACATATCTGTGATTAGAAATTCATGAAAATGTTAGTGACAAAATGACGTCTTTAACTGAATGCATGTGTGTGAGTTTGTAATGTTTGTGTGATGGCGCCTCTTCCCAGTGGTTACAGGGTGTCATGGTGGCCCCCAGCATAGTTACAGGCAACTGTAACAACAATTACCAACTCATTCCTCATTATTACAAACACACACACACACACTCACTATCAAGACATACAGCTGTTCTCAGAGACCCCCAAAGCGCTGTTTACATTCCAGATGACTAACCAGAAAAACACAGTTTGTCCTGTTCAGCTGACACCATCAGTATCACAGTGAAAGCGAGGGAACGACGTGCGCACAAGCCCTTCGTTTTCGGGAGGCAGATGAGGAGGCCTTTGATGTTTCCTCGAGATGTTTTGTTCGGCATGACGGATGCCGTCCACCACAAAACCGTTCTCTCCCCGGTGTGTGAAGCCAGGGGATTAGCAGTTCCTGGAGTCCCTCTAATGAAGCCTGTTTGATGTGAGGGCCCAATTAGCGTGGACAGGCCTGGAGTCGGGTGGGGTATGAGTCCGTTCAAGGGGTAGGGTGGGCTGATGGGGATGTGTGGGGAGGGGGGGGGGGGTCATCCACTCTGACAGCTCAAATGAACTTGGCATCTACCCCTTGACTCCCCCTTAACTCAAATTCAGCTTCACTCTGCTTTTGCCACAGATAATGTGAAAATGCAGAGTATGTTTTTCATAGTGCTAATAAAATAAATATGTGTTTCTTACGATACTTTGCACATGTTGTGTTCCATAGTGGCTAATTGTGTCCTTTCAAAAGTGCGTCATGTGACAGGAGTCCGATGAATCATTGAAGTTCATCTGTTGGCTTTACGTGTACCCCTCTTGTTGTTATGGTGATTATCCGATGGAGGCCATAATGTGTCCAATGATTGTCCATCTCAAACCTGCAGTTCCAGGTGCCTCGGCCAATCGTGATGTCCAACATATTTTAAACTGACCAGAGGAGAATGGGCCAATAGGAAATGCCCAATGAGAGAGGGAACCTAGTGAAACAGGTATATACATATTCATCTGTATGGCTTTATTTACATACT
Organism: Chascanopsetta lugubris; assembly: GCA_016785325.1. Classification (NCBI taxonomy): domain Eukaryota; kingdom Metazoa; phylum Chordata; class Actinopteri; order Pleuronectiformes; family Bothidae; genus Chascanopsetta; species Chascanopsetta lugubris. The sequence continues at coordinate 124,503 of JAFBJT010109845.1, forward strand.
TATGTAACCTACTAGTGTGGCCTATATTGCTGTAAAAATCATGTTATCATCTGATTAATGCTGAGTAGAAAGGAAAACAATCCCAACATCCCAACAATCACTGTCTGACAACATAAGTCCATCAGTCTAAAAGCCTTTTTGATGAGTGCATTCAGTTCAGTTGACTTAAACCTGCATGTTGTATTCATCACCTCATCCTTGACCTTGTTAACCTGCAGGAGAACCTGTGGTAGTTGTGTTCAAAACGTACTACTATAAAAACATGGCAGCCGCCATTGAGAGGACCCTCATGTAAATATACATCGATGGGCTCGTATAAAAGTAACGGGGGGGAAATGTTTGAACGTGATTATGAATACATGAAAATGTCAGTATGTAATTGTTTTGTAATGTTTTTAGAAGTGACACAAATGACCAAAGTCTTACACACTGCACCTTTATATTCAGTTTCATTTGTGTAGTGCCTAATCATAACCATCATCATCTACAATGGTTCAGTTTTCACGCTTCGCAACACTTCCTCTGTCACTCACGGGCGGAACCCTCTCTGCCGGAGTCGGGTCAGGGCTCCCCAGACATTTGAAGGAGGGTGGTGCGAGCTGTGCAGTGTTTTCCCTTGGTACTCGGGGGGGCGCGCTCGGGGGGCGCGCTCGCGTGAATAGACACTCTCACACACATGCTCGGAGGGGGCGGGGCAGGCAGACGGACTGACACAAACACAAGTCATGTGTTTCTTGAAATGACAACCGTCATGAACTGAACTATTACTTTCGCTCTCAGTCCGCCGGTGGGAGAGTGTTCACGTGAACGAGCGCTCGTGTCTGTGTGTGTCTGTGTGTGCGGACCGACCCGCCGTGGAACAGAGAGCGGACTTGGTCCTGGTGAGATCAGTCACATGACCCATGCAAATACTGTGTATGCCTGTGTGTGTCTGTCTGTCTGTCTGTGTGTGTGTCTGTCTGTGTGTGTGTCTGTGTGTCTGTCTGTCTGTCTGTGTGTGTGTCTGTGTGTGTGTCTGTCTGTCTGTCTGTGTGTGTGTCTGTGTGTGTGTCTGTCTGTCTGTCTGTCTGTGTGTGTGTCTGTGTGTGTGTCTGTCTGTCTGTCTGTCTGTGTGTGTGTCTGTGTGTGTGTCTGTCTGTCTGTCTGTGTGTGTGTCTGTGTGTGTGCATGTGTGTGTGTTTGTGTGTGTGTGTGTTCGTGTGTCTGTGTGTGTGTCTGTCTCTCTCTGTGTGTGAGTGTGTGTGTGTGTGTGTGTCTGTGTGTGTATGTCTGTGTGTGTATGTGTGTGTCTGTCTGTGTGTGCGTGTGTGTGTGTGTGTTTGTGTGCATTTGTCTGTGTGTGTTTGTGTGCATGTGTCTGTGTGTGTGTGTGCATGTGTGTGTGTTTGTGTGTGTGTGTGTTCGTGTGTCTGTGTGTGTGTGTCTGTCTCTCTCTGTGTGTGAGTGTGTGTGTGTGTGTGTGTGTCTGTGTGTGTATGTCTGTGTGTGTGTGTGTGTGTTTGTGTGTGCAGGTGTGTGTGTGTGCGTGCATGTGTGTGTTTGTGTGTGTGTGTGTGTGTGTGTGTGTCTGGTTCTCAGTTGATAGCTCCTGTGATCATTAGATCCAGTTCAGTTCATCCCGACATGTTCCCACCTCCACTGTTCAGGGTCACAGGAAACCTCCCATCATGCACTGGGGTGGTGTTGGGCGGGGGGGGGGGGGGGGGGGGGGGGGGGGGGGGGGGGGGGGGCGGAGCCACCTGCGTTTCCATTGAACCTCCAGGCGGCTTCAAAACATTCTCTCTTAGATCTTTAGATTCTATGTCTTTTTATGTCCCACTCACGGATCAGAGACAGCACACGTTACATGTTAGCACACGTTACATGTTAGCACACGTTACATGTGCTAACACATTACATGTGCTAACACGTTACATGTTAGCACACGTTACATGTTAGCACACGTTACATGTTAGCACACGTTACATGTTAGCACACGTTACATGTTAGCACACGTTACATGTGCTAACACGTTACATGTTAGCACACGTTACATGTTAGCACACGTTACATGTTAGCACACGTTACATGTTAGCACATGTAACATGTTAGCTCACGTTACATGTGCTAACATGGAGGAGGTGTATGAAGTGTACTGCAGTCCGCCAGCAGGGGGCCACAGAGACACATATTTCTGAGGTCATCATTTCATCCATCTTTGTTTCGGTTCTGTGGTCCAGTTCACATGTGATAACGTGGAGGTGACCGGGTAGAAGCTCAGCCTCCAGGGGGCGGTGCAGCTTCTGTGACCCTCACTGAGCTAACATCATGGGGAGTGAACGTAAACAACAAAGAAAACGTTATTCATTTGTTCAAGTAAAAGTAGAAGTGAAGCTTTATATAAAAAGAGTTGAATCTTCTTCGGTGGTGCTGCAGGAATGTGAAGGTTTGTTATGTAACAAAGTAAAATAAGATAAAAACAAGTTTTCTGCTGACAGTGACAATGAGCTTGTTTCCTGTTGTAAAAGTTCTTAGTGTTATGTAACGTCAGGGACCCCCCCCCCCCCGCAGGGAGCATTAAACTTTCATCTCAGCCGAGCACAAACTACACACACACAGGAAGTGGAAGAATGAAGCGGCCGCGTGTAAAGATGTTTTAAAAAATACACGTAAACAAAAGTAAAAGGTTGGGAGTCGTAAAGTAGAAAGAGATGTTCAGGCTGCTGAGAAGTGGAGGTCTCAGATCCACATGAAGGTTCAGAGGAAGAGACGGACTGGACCTTTAAATGTGACTGAACCTGTCAACAAGAAGAAAGGTCAAAGGTCAAAGGTCAAAGAAGTGTTGAAAGGAGGAAGTTACAGTGTCAGTTTGATCCTCAGAAGAGAAACAAACCCCCGGTGGATGGTTCCAGTACAGCTGCTACGAGGAAGAGGAGGATGAAGAGGAGGAGGAGGAGGAAGAGGAGGAGGAGGATGAAGATGAGGAGGATGAAGTGGAGGAGGAGGATGAAGATGAGGAGGAGGAAGAGGAGGAGGAGGAGGAGGAGGATGAAGATGAGGAGGAGGAAGATGAGGAGGAGGAGGAAGATGAGGAGGAGGAAGATGAGGAGGAGGAGGAAGATGAGGAGGAGGAGGAGGAGGATGAAGATGAGGAGGAGGAAGAAGAGGAGTAGGAGGAAGAGGAGGAGGATGAAGATGAGGAGGAGGAAGAGGAGGAGGATGAAGATGAGGAGGAGGAGGAAGAGGAGGAGGATGAAGATGAGGAGGAGGAAGAGGAGGAAGATGAGGAGGAGGAAGATGAGGAGGATGAAGATGAGGAGGAGGAAGAGGAGGAGGAGGAGGAGGATGAAGATGAGGAGGAGGAGCTTGTAGAATAAAATGCTTGGTGACAGATGTGACATCTGCTGCAGGTTCATCAACCCAGTTCTGCTCAGTCTGCACCTACTGACACACACACACACACAAGATGAGGAGGAGGAAGATGAGTAGGAGGAAGAGGAGGAGGAGGAAGATGAGGAGGAGGAAGAGGAGGAGGATGAAGATGAGGAGGAGGAAGAGGAGGAGGATGAAGATGAGGAGGATGAAGATGAGGAGGAGGAGCTTGTAGAATAAAATGCTTGGTGACAGATGTGACATCTGCTGCAGGTTCATCAACCCAGTTCTGCTCAGTCTGCACCTACTGACACACACACACACACACACACACACACACACACACAGTGAGTCGCTGTGTGTGTTTTTGTGGGATCTAAAAGAAGCTTGTGTATGCACATTTGCAAAGGGTGTGTGTGTGTGTGTGTGTGTGTGTGTGTGTGTGTGTGTGTGTGAGCTGTCGTCCAGGATTTACCCTCGGTGAGAGTTAATCTGAGTGTCGGCAGGATTCTCTAAAGGTTAGAGAGAGACAGGGTGGAAACACTGCAGCTGACCTCATTTCAACACACACACACACACACACACACACACACACACACACACACACACACACACACACCTTGTCCTTAACTTGGTATTTGACGGTGTGTTAGTTTGTCAGGTTTCATCGATTTCAAAATAGAAGAAATCGATGAAACCTGTCGTTTTGCTTCTTATTTGAATGATGGATAATCAATTAATGAGTGTATCAATCACCACAGCAGGTGAAGGGGGCGGGGCCTCCACCGGAAGTGTTTGACAGCTTCAGTCCTAACAGCCTCAGTAATGATCCTGTCCAATAGGGGGCGACAATGAGCTGATTCAAAGTGCCTGCAGCGGCAGAAGAGTTCTCTCTCTGTCCACTAGAGGGCAGTAATGAGCTGGATGACGAGGCTGTGAAGAAATTCATGTATTGTCCTCTAGAGGGCGGCAGAGAGCTGTTTCCACTTAGAGCCTCATTGAAATCTAATGTCCATCCTTTGCTGTCAATCAAACATTTTGACTTTCACACACTTCTCATGTCAAACGTCACGGCGTTAAGATTCATCATTGTTCCACCAGGGGGAGCTAGAGTCCATCATGCTTCACCGTGATTGGCTGTTGCTCCTGTTTCAGTCAGAGCTGATAAACACACACATCAAAGGATCAAAGGCTCTGACACCATCTGTAAGATTATTTCATAGAGCCCTCACACACACACACACACACACACTTCAGGATTATAGATAATCTGAGTTCACACTGGTCTCAGTGATCAGCAGACAGAAGAAGAAGATCATGTGACTTGGTGCAGCATCAGATCAAACATTTACCGTCGTCATAGCAACGGATGTATTGATTCATTGTTGTGAACTTGGACTTTGAAGTAAATTTAGATTCAGAAAATCATCACAAATTATAAATGAAATGAAATCTGTGTTAATGTGGGGGGGTACTTTGTGTCAACGAGAGTCCTGTGTGTGTGTGTGTGTGTGTGTGTGTGAGAGAGAGAGAGAGAGTGTGTGACACACACTCAGGCAGTCTGTTTTATCTCTCTTTCATCTGGGCTGCAGGTTCCACACACAGGACTGACTCCGACACCCTGAGGTCCCTGAACACACCACCAACCTGCACCCGGGCCTACAGGCAACACACACACACACACATACACACACACACACTCATGCTCTTTGTATAGATATTTAAGATGAGCACTCATGTCGTGACTTTCTATACAATAGTAATAATAACAGAAGAAGAAGAAGAAGAAGAAGAAGAAACATTAATCAGAGAATAAGAATAACATTTCTAAAGTTTCAGTTTTTTTCCTTCATATGGAAAAAATATTATTTCTAGATCTTTGCCACTCAGCAGATTTTCATGTGTGGATTGTGTGTGTGTGTGTGTGTGTGTGTGTGTCCTCCGGGGTGTAACACTGATGTGTATGTATATCAGTGAGCATGTGACCCCGTGTGTGATTTGTTTATCTTGTGCTCAGATGAGCGTTGCCATATGCTTCGTTGCCGTGTGCTGCGTTGCCATGTGCTGCGTTGCCGTGTGCTGCGTTGCCATATGCTTCGTTGCCGTGTGCTGCGTTGCCGTGTGCTGCGTTGCCGTGTGCTGCGTTGCCATATGCTGCGTTGCCATGTGCTGCGTTGCCATATGCTGCGTTGCCATATGCTTCGTTGCCGTGTGCTGCGTTGCCGTGTGCTGCGTTGCCATATGCTGCGTTGCCATATGCTTCGTTGCCGTGTGCTGCGTTGCCGTGTGCTGCGTTGCCGTGTGCTGCGTTGCCATATGCTTCGTTGCCGTGCACTGCGTTGCTGTGCGCTGCGTTGCCGTGTGCTGCGTTGCCGTGTGCTGCGTTGCCATATGCTTCGTTGCCGTGTGCTGCGTTGCCGTGCGCTGCGTTGCCATATGCTTCTTTGCCGTGCGCTGCGTTGCCGTGTGCTGCGTTGCCGTGCGCTGCGTTGCCGTGCGCTGCGTTGCCGTACGCTGCGTTGCCATGTGCCGCGTTGCCGTACGCTGCGTTGCCGTGACAACAGGTATTAGATTGTAATTGATGCATAAAGCTTAATGGAGCTGGAGTAACGAGGCCGTGGGGTCGAGTCCCGCCTGTCTCTCTCTTCTCGTCAGCTGGTGGCCTCCACTGCTCCGTCACCCACAGTGTGAGGCTGAGGGGGCGGAGCCACACCGCCCAACAAGAGGTCAGGTCTGATGGCCATGAGGCGGTGAAGTGGCCCTAACACACACACACACACACACACACACACACACACTCGAGCTGGGTGAAGAAGAAGAAAAGAAGAAGAAAGAGGAAAATGGAAGAAGTGAGATGAAAAAGGAGGTCAAAGCAGAGTGAAGGGAGCGAGGAGCTTTCACATGAGATAAGAGTCACATGGTGTGTGTGTGTGTGTGTGTGTGTGTGTGTGTGTGTGTGTGAAATTCTCCAGGTAGTGTCCTGATCGATCAGAAATTCAGTGTCGTGGTTCGTGACTCACTCTAGTGGTGGAGGTTGGTATTACAGGCCGTATGATCACTTCCTGTTCACGTCTGACCCTATAAATCCACACACTGCTCCTTTAAAGTCTGAGTGAGTCTCAGTGGGAGCCGGTCGGGGTAACATGTGACCCGGGGGTGTTTTTGTGGACACGCCCCCTGGAGGCCAAAGAGTCCCTTTAATCCTCGGCCCTCTGAAGTGAGAAGAAGCAGCTTCTTCTCCTCTTTAGACTTCGTCCCCGAGGTCACGGCAAGAACACGCGTGTTCTTCCTCCTTTGAAGTTGAGCTGCGGTGCCGAGTCGCTCTGACAGCCAGGGGGCGCTGCTGCTGCTGCTGCTGCTGCTGCTGCTGCTGCTGCTGCTGCTGCTGCTGCTGCTGCACCTACACACATACACAGTCTCTCTCTCTCTCTCTCTCTCTCTCTCTCTCTCTCTCTCTGCTGACTCAGGTTGTCCAGGGGCGGGGCCTATAGCCTGCCGCTCAGCCCGTAGAGCTCTCTGATTGGCCGCTCTCCTCCGGGGTGGGCGGGGCCTGCGGAGCCACATGGAGGCTGCGGGGAGTCGCTGAGTCTCAGTCTGATCTGATCTTCCTCCGCTGGAGACGGAGGAGAGAGAGGCTGCGGACACCGGAGCATCTTCATCCTCTCATCCTCTTCATCAGCTTCATCCTCTTCATCAGCTTCATCCTCTTCATCCTCTCCATCCTCTTCATCAGCTTCATCCTCTTCATCCTCTCCATCTTCTTCATCAGCTTCATCCTCTTCATCCTCTCATCCTCTTCATCAGCTTCATCCTCTCATCCTCTTCATCAGCTTCATCCTCTTCATCCTCTCATCCTCTCTCATCCTCTTCATCAGCTTCATCCTCTTCATCCTCTCATCCTCTTCATCAGCTTCATCCTCTTCATCCTCTTCATCAGCTTCATCCTCTTCATCCTCTCATCCTCTTCATCAGCTTCATCCTCTTCATCAGCTTCATCTTCCTCACTCTGCAGTAACGTGGATGTTATGATTTCAAAGAGCGGATCAGAGGAGATGACGTCATCAGTTTGAGCGTGAAAGTGGATCCTGAAGTTCAGACTCTCAGATTTAAAGTTGTCAGAGTATCAGGTCCCGGTTCGGGCTCCGGTTCTCCCCTCGGACCCGGGTCCGGTGTTTGATGGAACCATGAAGAGAGCGGCGCAGGCTCCGGTTCCTCTGCGGCTCCTCCTCCTCCTGCTCCGGGTCTCCGCGGTGACTCTCTCCGCTCCGCGCCGACACCCGGTGCGTCTCTCCGGACTCATCCCGGAGAACTCCCCGGCCGGGACCGCGGTGGACGGGGTGGTTCTGCCCGCTTGTCCCGGTGCGAACCTCCGCACCGGCCTGCAGGGGGACTACGCGTCGGATTTTGAACTGGTTCAGCACCGGGACCACCGGGACCACCTGGGTCTGGTCAGCTCCGGGACTCTGGACCGGGAGTTCATCGCCATGTACGAGCTGCAGGTGGCGCTGCGGTGCCTGAGCGGACCGGTGCCGCTGCAGGTGGAGGTGACGGACCGGAACGACAACATCCCCCGGTTCACCACCGGGAACCTGACGGTGGAGGTGGACGAGCTGACCCCGCCCGGGACCGAGCTGGCCCGGTTCGACGCGAAGGACGCGGACGCGGAGCGGAACGGACGCGTCACTTTCTACGGGTCCCCGGGGTCTCACCTGCTCCACGTGGTCCCGCCCACCGGACAGGTGAAGCTGGTCGGGTCCCTCCGGGGCCTCAGTCACGTGACCCTGCGCCTCTTCGTGAAAGACGGAGGGGACGTGGCTCTGGTCGGTGACCCGGTGTTCCTGCTGGTTCACGTGCACCGGCACCGGCCCGGGCCCGGCAGAGCGCGGCGGGGGCCCCGGGGGCCCCGGGCCGTGTCCGAGGAGCTCACCTACACGGTGACCGTCCCGGACCACGTGAGGGTCGGCGACCTGCTGTTCACGGTACCGGACCAGAGGTTCCAGCAGCGGTGGTTCGAGGTGGTCTCGGAGGCGGACTCTCCGGTCCAGATCGAGCGGGACTCGGGACGTTTGTACCTGGCGACGGAGCTGAAGGAACCGGCCGAGGTGACGGTGAAGGTCCGGAACCGCAGAGGTGAGTGTGTGTGTGTGTGTGTGTGTGTGTGTGTGTGTGTGTGTGTGTGTGTGTGTGTCT
>JAFBJT010109845.1:134749-164245 GCA_016785325.1 Chascanopsetta lugubris
CATGTTTGCACGGCAAAAAAAAAAGTGCACATGAAAACAATAACACAACATAACAATTTATATCAGGATTATGTGACAGTTTCACAAACTGATATGAGACGATTTGATTTCATTGAGTCTGTGATAAACGACAATGTAATTTAAAAAAAGGCCCAATCTGGATTCATTCCTTTGCCTTTTAACATCCAGTGTGTAAGAGCCAGTGACCTCAAGTGGTGAAACTGCCTGTTACACATGAACATGTAGTACAGCGCTCGTCTGCTATGATAATCATTAACACTGTTATTGGTACTGTTCACACAGAACATCATCTCGTCCTTTCCACTGTGTCCTCACAGGATGTCTTTGTTTACATTGACATGTCCACTTGCTCCGTGCGTCCCCTTAGATATCAAGTCCTTTCAATCAACATGCCCTTTAAAAGGTCAAACATCTTTGCATGTATGATTTCATTCAAATGTCCTTAAAAGCCAGACGTCCTTGTTTCCATGACGCCCGGTGCGTCGACACGTCCTCACAAGAAACATCACAACCCAGATCTCTTTCAAACCGTCATCATTTCCATCTGTGTTATTTATCTTCAACCAAAATGCCCTTGTGAATATCAAGTCATCAAAATCAAAATGTCCTCTCAACACTCAAACGTCCCTGCAAACATTGTCCTTCCCACCTGTCTACACAGAGTGTGTGTGTGTGTGTGTGTGTCACTGCATCTGTGGGGAATTAAAGCCACAGAGAGCGTTTGAAAGTTTAACCCATAATAAAAGTGCCAGTCTCCTCTCGGCTTCATCGAGCCTGAGGTGTCACAGGGTCGAAGACGTGTTTATCTCTGGAGAGCAGGAGCAGCTGTTTATCTGTGGGTGAAGAGGATCAAACTAACCTGACACACACACACACACACACACTTTATGATCGTGAGGACACGCCTGTAAACACACCCTGTATAGGAAATCACTTTGGCTTGACTTGAGGTTCACAAGGACGTTTCTGTTGGACACGAATCATGAAACTGAGAGGGAACCATCTGAAAGAAATATTGGTTGGAGGACATGTTGACATGGACACAATGGAGACGAGGAACTGCAGCACTTGAGGACACTTTGCTGACCCGTCGGTAATGAGGACGTGTTGATACGACAGGACATGATTATAAAAGTGCATCGGGATGTTGGGGACATGTTGGTTTAATTGATTAAACGAGGACATAATTGAAATGACATCATGTCAACACAAGCATGTGGCGCTTGGAGCTCACAGGGACAGAAAAGACATGTCAGCAGAAGAGACATGATGTAAATAGTACAAGGGCGCGTTGGTGCGAGGGAGATGTAAACGAGGACATGATGTGTAAAAAGGACATGTAACATGTTAAGGACACGTATGCAAACACATGGACTTGCGAGGACATGCAAGACATGATGTTTAAAGGGACAATTGGTTTGCGTGGACATATTTGGAAGGACAAAGCAGATGTGGCTTTGATGGACATAATGTTTGAAAAGGACATACAGCTTGTGGGGACATGTTGGTAGAACAGACATGTAAACAAAGACGTGTGGCCTGTAGGGACACGTGGGACATGATATACAAGAGGACATGTGGCAAGTTAGGGACGTCTTTGGAACGACTTGATGTAAACAAACATTTGACCTTTAAAGAAATGAGGTTTGATGGACATAATATTTAGAGGACATGTTGGTGGAAGACACATGTAAACAAAGACATGTGGGACGTGAGCCATGTTTAGGACATGTTTTAAATGGCATGTAAGCAAATGTATCGGCTTGTGAGGACATTCAGGACACAATATATAGGAGGACACATGGCTTGTAAACAGGGCTATGTTGTTGAATTGGCATGTAAACAAGGACATGTGGCTGGTGTGGACATGTTGGTTGAAATAGATGAAATGTAAAGTAGCTCACGGTGATGTAATCATAAATAAAAGGACATATGGCTAGTGAAGACATATTGGAAGACATCTATGTGTGTGAATTAGTCCAGTTGAAATGTGTCCTCAGTTGTTTGAAACACTCCAGCGTTGATGATTAATTGTTGTGCGTTTGTCGAGGCCAAAAGTTTAGAAATAGTCGACTGTAAAAAAAATAAATAAATAATGTCCGAGCTGTATATTTCTTTTCCCGCCAAACGCGTGCGAGAGGACGAGGACGTCGGAGCTGCAGCGTCTCCTCTGTTCCACGCCTTCAAACGGTCTCTGTGAATTTGAACGGCGCACAGAGACGCTTCCCCGAGGCCGAGCGAGAGGCTGTAATTAGTGTTTGTTAAGATGAATGCAGGCGCATCCTTATTAGCATGGCAGCATTTAATGAGTAGCAGCATCACACGCCTCTAATCACCAGGATAAACAAATGAGGAGGAAAAATCATTACCTGCTGAACGAAACCACGTCTCATCTGTGCTGACTGTGAAGCTTTACTGCCCCAACACACACACACACACACACACACACACACACACACACACACACACACACACACACACACACACACACACACACACACACACACACACACGAGAGAGAACACAATCACATTGTGTTTGTTCTTTTCCTTTCCTCCTCTTGTCCCAATTTCTGTCCTTAAGATACATTTCCCTTTATTTCCCTTTTAGTTCCTTCATGTGACAATTAGAGTTTGTTTGTCGACACAGTCTTTAAGATATTAATTACAACCTTGTGAGGGGAAAGTAGGAAAAGGCAAAAAGAAAGTCTCTCCATCACAGCAGAGAAGTAATTAAGATTTCATATTTCATCCACAAGCCAAAACAAACACTGGGGAGATTTAACCTGGTTTTACTTTTCTAAAATGAATTCAAATATCTGCAGGATTTTTTGTTTTGGAAAGAGGAAACTCTTCTGAAACTTGTTTACATAAATTACCCAAAATTATTTTAATCAATTCAGAGACGACTCTTCACATTCTGCTGCAGTGGACAAATGAAATGTAGCTGGTTATTGGAGTTATCAACAAACCTTCAAAGACGGATGTAAGGAACCTGACCTGAGTCTCTTCTTTTAATTATTATTTTTGAATTATTATCTATTCATGTTTTATGTTTTTATTTATAATATTATTTATTTTTGTCATTGTTATTTATTGTCATTATTATTAATCATTTAAAATGATAAAATACTATAAAATACCATAAGTCTCTTGTGCCTCTTTCACATCAAATCAGAGATTCAGATTTTTTTTTTTTTATCAGGTCAAATCAGCAAAATAATAAAATTAACACTGTTCATCTTCCAACATCCACACATACAAACATTTTTGTATTGTCTGGATGTGACAGGACACAAATGTTTCATAAATAATCTGAATGAATGGAAACAGTGTGAGAAGGAAACACTCACATTATCACACGTCAGCAAACTCATTAAAATACCATCATATCCCAAAGCATGCGGCCCACCTGGCCCCGCCCCCCCGCTCACTTACACAGTCTCCCTTTGACCTCCGACCCCGCAGAGCTGCGACCACGACACTGATTTCATCACTCCTCTCCACGCTCCGATGTAATTAACCAGGCGGCGCAGCGGCTGGAGGAGAATATCAATCAGGGAAGGTGGCGAAGACGTGGGCGTCGGCGCCACCTCCGTCCTCCCACATGTTCAGACGTGTCCATCAAGCGCAGAGCGGCGGCGAGGGCGTGGAGGGTGTTAATATTAACGCCACCGCAGACTCTCGGGAAAGCGATGCACTGTCAACACAGTCTTTAACTTTAATTATTCCTGAGCCGTTTCAGCCGAGCGTGTCGGCCGCCGCTCCACTTATGATGACAGACGAGGTGAAAGTGATTTTTATCTTTAAGTGGTTTTAATATTTTGATTTTCTGAAGTGAGGGCCGAGGCGCAGAGAGGTGAACGTTCACAACTTTGTGGGAGCAGCTGGGAAAATTACAGGTGACTGAATTCATTTTTTGACGCTTGAACATTTTCTATTTTTCTCTATAAGTTTGAGGGAGAGAAGGCAGGACGTGTGTGTTGGTGTTTATAAACACACACACACACACACACACACACACACACACACACACACACGTTTGGCCCCTCCTACCCTGCCCAGCAACAAAAACACTGCAAGCTGCACTACTGTGAGAATATCACATTTGTTTGATCCGTCGAGGAGCCGACTGTACTCACCACCGCTACTTCTGTCTGCAAACACGGGCGGAGACAAATGTCCTGTAAACAAGTAAAGAATAAGAAAATGAGACAAACAGTCAGAGAGCAGGATCTCTGCATGTAAACACGCATTAAAGGGACAGTGTGTAGGATTTAGAGTCATCTAGGGGTGACATTGAATGTTGCAACTAAATACCCCAAACGCATAATAGGAATAATATTAGAAAGAAGGAAATATTGACATAAAACAAAATGATAATAATACAATAATAATAATAATAATAACCAAATATACAGTGTATAATAGAAAATATATAAATATAATAATAAAAAAATCAGATAATAAAAATATTTAAATCAAAATACAAATAGAAAAATGACTCTGCAGCCTGAAAGCAGAGAGAGATTCCTTCAGAGAATCTGTTGGATCATGATATCAGATTGGCAAATAATCTTCTTTGCCTTCTTTATCACTTTCTACTCTACTGGTGCAAACTCCGACTATTCTTATTCCTCACAGATAAAAGACAAAGTTAGAAAACCTGCGATGAGAAGAGTAAAACTCAGAGAGGGACAGGTCGGAGAGAAGCGGTGAGTTCAGAATGTGGGGTGTGTGTCTGTGCTGCAGGTTCTGCGCCGCTCGGATCATTCAGACATGACGTATGGTTCAGTGGGACATTTTATCTTGTCACTCTCGAGGGCAACGGAGAAGTTCTGACCTTAAACACACCCTCAAACATTACTCACTTCAATGAGCCAGGTGACCTAAATGCCTGTGGATCTCCCACAGTGTGGTATGGAACTGCTGCTGCACTCTCTCTCTCTCCTGTGTGTGTGTGTGTGTGTGTGTGTGTGTGTGTGTGTGTGTGTGTGTGTGTGTGTGTGTGTGTGACCAATATAACTGGAGAAACTAAAGCTTTAGTTCTATGACTTAGCCTTTACCACATGTATGACATTGTATTGTTTATGGAGATATCACCAAGAGCATCTATCTGCCCACCCTGTTATACCACTTTTTTACCACTAGGGTGAACCACGAGCTGCATACAGCAGGAAGCCTACCTCTTGAATATCATCCTGACAGACTGGACGGCAGCGGTTCGGCCTCAGAGGAGCAGGACTCTCTGACTTCACTCTGAGGCGATGGATCCTCTGCGTTATCTCCTGCTCTCCATCTCCTCTAATTACCCATCGGCGCTGTATCACTTTTTGTTTCCGCGCGGCCGGGCGGCGGCACATGCTTCTCTCCCGGCACCTTTTGGGAAATTAATTCATTTTTGCTAAAGTGTCTTAATAATTACAGTGACATGGAGGTTAATTGCCTAATCTCTATTGCCACGGAGGCATCCCCTTGAAATCCCCACACAATCTGTTCCAGAAACAGCAGCCAGAAGATCCTCTGGTACCAGAGGGGACGCTCTGACCTAAATAAAGTTTTCACGTTTTTTTTATTTTTTATTTTTTTTAAACATCCAGCAGGTTGCGGACAGGGAGCTCAGGTACGCCGTCGAGTGTCATTAATTTTCCAATTTGATTTAACACGGGGGCAGGAGGGGGGAAGCTGCCTGCGCTCGCTAAAATACCGAGGTCCGGTGCAACAATGTCAGCCAAGGACTGCGGTTATTACCTTTTAAAACACAAAGGCCAGAAAAATCTTAGAGCTCTGAATGATGATGAGGAATCACTTTCTGTTCACAGACCATGTTTCCTTTAATGACGCGAGTCGTCCTTCACACGCTGACGAACCTTTTCAGAACATAATGAAATGTATCTTTATCGTCCGGCGGCGGGGAAATTTGTCTTGTTCTCTACAAACACGAGGAACAGCCAGATAAGAACGAGACGGAGTGCACTTGTTTTAGGATTACAGTTCTGTCACGGTGTGCTACTGTACACTGGATTTTTACAAGTGTGGAGGGCGCAGTGGTAACTGTGGCCAGCGGGTGGAGCTGTGGCCAGTGAGTAAAAAAAACAAAACAAACACCTCCTTACCCGATTCATCCAGCAGAGGCAGAGGCTTGTGTACGTAGGATTGAGTTCACGAGTTCCCATCCTGTGAGGATTGGACTGTACAGCCAATGAAATGCAGGTTACACTGTGAAGAGGAAGAAAAACATGTTAAAGGTGCAGTGTGTACGATTTCTGTTTGTTTTTTTACTTCTAGAAATATTACAAAACAATTACATACTGACATTTTATACTCACCTAAAATGTAGTAATTCTTTCCATTACACTAAAATGAGCCCTTTAATGTATATTAACATAAGGAGCGGGTCCTCTCTATCGGGGCCGCCATGTTTTTACAGTAGCCCAGAGTGGACATACTAAACATTTCTTGAGTTTTAATGTGAGCTGAAGTCGACCACAGGTTCTCCTGCATGTTCAGAAGGGTGAGGCGATACAACATGCAACTTCACCTCTAGATGTCACCAAATCCTACAACGCTGCACCTTTAAATAATAATGAATTTGTATAAAAGGAAAACAAACTCATTTGTACACTTTGCAGAATTCCACTTGACAAGCAAACACCGACGGCAGAAGGGGAGGATCAGTGGCTCGGGGCACCTCGTCGTCCAGGACAAGACTCAACACTTGTTGCTTTACAAAACCCTGTGGTGGTTCATTGTCGCGCGTGCCGATGAGCAATCTGTCAGAATGGTGAAGGCGGCGTCGGCTTTGTCAGGGGAGTGGAACCAACAGCGTTTTTTAAGAATGGAGATGTGGAAGGCTTGGGGAAAGCGGTCCACAGTCCCCCGGGGGGCGAACAGCACTCTGAATTCAGTGTTTAATAGGTTGTCATAACATGGCAGATGGGCCGGGAGAGTGACTGAATAAACCATTAGCTCCTCTCGTGCACTGAGGTGGTGGCGGTGGTGTGAATGAAAAGGAAAAGAGCTGCGCTCACAGCGCAGCGATCACTGGTCCCCTACATAAATTAAATAAAAGCAGAATGAAGCAACAACAAGGCAGAGATACAGAGACGCTGTAAAGTCTTTCTCCTCTGCAGAGCGTTACATCCATCACTGACTTTAACTGTTGTTTACCTCTTTCCATGACTTCCTGTGTCCTGCTCCACCTCCACACCACCACATATAAACGTATCGGCAGTGAACCCGGCCTCTCTGTCCCACTGCAGCCTCTGGGATTTATCCATCTTTTTAATTCATTCATTCATTCTCAGGTAAACGAGCGCTCTGCAGGGATAGAGGTCGTATTAACTTGACCCCACGTGCACACGCTCGCCATTTAACCCCGTCGGCTAACATCTGATGAAGAATTAGCCTCCGTTTGTTCAATTTCTGTTTTCATTCATCTATAGTGGATCAGGAGCAGGTCATCTCTATAGAGGCCGCCATGTTGCACCGCCATGTTTTTACAGTAGCCCAGAATGGACAAACCAAACATATTTTGAGTTTTAGTAACTGAAGGGGACACGAAGGCTTCAATATCTGAATTTAAAAACAAACACATGAAAACGCTTTAAAAGTACTTACAAGATTGTGCAACTCCAAACAACTTCCTGTCCAGTGATAAAAAATGAAAGCCTTGTTCAACTAAATACATCAATTAAGTCAACAAAATACGCTTTTATTTTGAAAGGGGTACGGGGAGTGATGGAACTAGTCATAGTTGGAATATAATCTGCAGATAAACATCAACAGGTTACAGTGCCACCTATTGGCCTAGCAAATGTACTACCGCATTTTCACTTGGGGTCAAATAAAATAAAATAAGAAATTATGGATTTGTACAAAAAATATATTCTTCTGAGGACAGAATTTGACTTACTATGAAAACTCAGAGTATCAGAGTCCACTTGTGGGGGAAGTGAAGTCTCAGCTCCCCTCTCTCCATCTCTTCTCCTCTAATAGATTTATCTCCAGTGGGAGTTTGACTCTGATCTCTGGCTTCATCTTCTCTCTGAGCTGATGGACTGTGTCCCGTCTTCACCTGACCTCTGACCTCAGCAGCCACACACACACACACACACACACACACACACACACACACACACACACACACACACACACACACACAGTAAAGGGTGTAAGTGTAGGTTATAAAATCATTTGTCTGTCAGTGTTCAGGACTTCAGACGCTCACTCTGTCTTCATTACAAACTTCTACACGCAGGTCTGATGGCAACTTAAAGGTGCAGTGTGTAAGATGTGGTGACCTCTAGAGATGAAGTGTCATGTTGTATCCATCAGCTCACCCTCACCCTTCTGAACATGAGGAGAACCTGTGCTCGACTTCAGTTGTCATTAAAACTCAAAAGATGTTTAGTACATCCACTTTTACTGCTGTAAAAACATGGCTGCCCCCGTAGAGAGGAGCCACTCCTCATGTAAACATACATTCATGGGCTCATTTAAGGGAAATGCAAAAAATCAAACATTTTGGTGATTATAAATGTATGAAAATGTCAGTATATAATTGTTTAATATTTTTTGAATTGACAAAAATGAGCAAAATCTTCTACACTGCACCTTTAAGCTTCAAATCTTTGATGGATATTCTAGAACTGTCTCAGGTCAAGACAGCCAATCGAGCGGGGTTTTTATCTGTGGTGCTCTGAAAACAAACTTCAACTTTCACTCCAAGTTTCACTCGAGTGAAAACAAAGGCGCAGTGTGATCGAGCTTCTATTACACGATGACTTAATGACTAAAGTAATTATGGGATTTATGGGCTGGATATTTACAGCTCCGGTTTGGTGGTGGAACATTTAACAGTGGCTGAAAGGAGGTGATGAACAAAGGCTGAGGAGGAGGAGGAGGAGGAGGAGGAGGAGATGAAGGATGGAGAATGAGAGGAGGCGAGTGTTGCACAAATAATCATCAGTGAAGGTCAGTCTGAGGCCGAGCAGCTGACAGCACCTTTTTAAATGATGAAAGAAATGAAAAATTGAAAATGAGCCGTTTGATTATCTTCTCGTCAGCGGCCTCAGTGATGCATGGAAAACGCTCCGACTGTTTGCACTTCATTTCATTACACGGAGAAAAAAGAAACGAGGAGAAGAGATGGAGTGAGCAGGTCACCGATTGAATATTGAAAAGATGCCAGCGGGCGACACTGGAATCAGTGTCGGGCGGCGGCCTCTCTGGAAGATGTGGTCTGACCTCGAGGGCGTGGCCTGTTTGGATAATGGAGCAAATCGTAGAAGGGACCATCTGTGGATTTTACCCTGAGAAATATCCAGAAATGACACATAATGTCACCGACATGAAGGAAGTGTCAGACTAGCCACCTTGTAATACCACTTTTTCACCACTAGAGTGAGTTGTGAGCTACTGGAGCTCAGTCTGACCCTCATCCAAACCAGCTGTGGTTCACCGGCTTCTCAGCCACGATGTTTAGCTAAAAAGTGTACATCACCACTTCCTGTATCCCTTTCAAAGTAAAAGCATCAGCTCGTATTTCTTGCAACTGTATATCTGTCGGGTTCCTCCTCGTGGAGGAGGACGACACCGTGTTTCCACAGCAGCCAAAACTGGACAAACCAAACCGTCACCACAACCACCGGCTTGTTCTGATCGAATCAGCTGCTCTCCACGTTACCTGCTTAGACTGCACTTTGTAAACACACCAACAGCCAATGTCCTTGAAGAATCATTTTGTGCCAAGTCAGTAGCCGCCGTTGTCAGAACTAATTAACAGCGTGACGTGTGTTAATGAGAGAGTGTGACTGATACTCAATGCGCCGCATCTGAAAAGGTTCCTGCTTTGATTATGAATCAGCTGATCGATAAGTCAGCATTGCACATGCATGCGACACAAACCGAGTACAGAGGGTGAAGCCGCTCCCCGTCACGATGGTCAACATCGCAGCGCCCGGTCTCAACCGGATCACTTTGCTCGGACGTGGATTGATTGATCGTCTTTATGACTTTGCAACTGCAACAAATTGATTTGAAGGAACTGGACCTGGGCCCGAAAGCATCCTGCAGCCAAGATAAACAATATACCTAAGTAATGGCTGTATAATGGGAACTCGATACAGAGTTGGAGGCAGGATCCACTCCGTTATTATAAAAGCTGCTCGCTGCTGCATGACACAAAGAAAATCATACTGCAGCGTTTGTGCCTCTGGATTTTGCGGCTCATAAAGCAGCCACACCGCCATCGACTGCCCGCCCTGCAGGTCTGATACATGATCATTACGGTGGATATAAATATGTCAACAACAAATCAATTTTAACCTAGATATGTATGTCATCTGGATGAAACTCATATATATACACACATACATACATATGCATACATATATATACATGTGTGTATGTGTGTGCGTGGGTCTATATGTGTATGTGTGTGTCTATATGTGTTCGAAATATCTTAGCTATCTTTATATATATACACATATATATATATATATATATATATATATATATATATATGTTAATTTATGGGGGAAAGTCTCTTTTAGCCACATGGTACCACATGACTGACATGCAAGTTGCAGTACCTCCATTTGGCCACAATCTCCGTTTCCTTCAAAACAATGTATGTCTGAATAATAATTTGAGACATAATCAACATGCATCAGAGTTGTGGAGCCAGAATCAGATGCTAGCAGCCCCCCCCCTCTCTTCCCCATGTACAGGTGGTGGTCTTAAGATTTTTTTTTTTAACAACTGCCACAGAGAAAGGTTGTGGCCCCGCCTCCAACGCTGCATCCATCACCTATAATACAGTCAACGTGGCACATCCCTGTTTGTCACGGGAGCAACGCCTCATTGGAGAATCTGTGAGGAAAAACTATTATGAGCCTGGTGTAACGGAAAACAATTATCCAATCAAAATTTAATAAAGACTAATTTGATCATTCTGCTGAGTGTTTTTTTCCATGGTACGAGCAGAGGCTGCGGTTGTTAGAAAAATAATACAGCCGACGTTTCTGCAGGAAATAGGTCCCGGCGTTGTGCCCACTGATGATGCAAATCTGCTCTCATAAATCATGGAGGTGAGGGGCTTCAGGGTAATTCAGTTTGAGATATAAATACCCTCACTGCTTCTCCTGCTCCCCTGGAAACCGTTTGGAGAAGGTGGCCGGCGGCAGAGGTTTCTGAGCACGCTCAGTTCAGACGTGACATCGCCAGATGATGTCATCACCAAATCAAAAACTTTCCAAGATTCAATTATTGATTCAATTGTCTGCTTTGATTCAAACAACATAAAGTTACTCTGTGTTTTGTCGCCGTAACAGCACCATGGGCCCGGTCCAGCTCTGCTGCACCTGTGCTCCGCCTCTTTGCCCATTTTTGGAGGAACCAGGAAGTAGGAGGAGTTAGGTATCGGCAGGATGGCTCGCCCACTACGAGCCTCGTAAGCACTCTGCAGAAACCAACGGGTGACGGATGCTTCGTCCATCTTTACACACAGTAAATGGTTGTCTTCAATTATCATTCAAACCCAAATGGTGTCAGTTCGTCCTTTTGAGGCAACTTCAAAAACATGGTGGTGCAACATGGCGGCTTCAAAATACAGTGGACGAAAACAAGCGTGAGCACACTGAACCGATTTGTACGTTCTCTTTAACGTTACGTTAAAGACTCATTCCTGACTTTGACCACAGCCTTTGATAAATGTTAAGCAGCGGGCAGAGTGAACGTCGTCAGTGGATGTAAGACATGTGACCTGAAGTCAGATCTCTGCAGGAGAGTTTGTGGGGTGACAGTGAAGTGTCAGTAGATGAGGGGGAGGAGCTGTTGGGAGGCGGACAGGCGGCGAGACATATCGCCTCATCGCCGCTAATGTCTCCTCACAGTTAATGCTCGCCGCCGCCGCCGCCCGTCATTTAGCGGCGGGATGGAGGTTATTGTCAGAGCCTTCCCCAAACCCACCGGACCTCAAACACCCACAAACAACTGAATCAAAATGACACCCTCTCTTTTTTTCCTCCATCCTTCGGTCGATACTGCTGCTCGCCGTGTTATGACCCTCCATCCCTTCTTGTTGTGAATCGGTTAACCTTTCTTTTTTGGGGGTGGGCGGGGGTGGGGGGTGTCAGCGCGGCGGGGTCCTGCTCCTCAGATTAGCCACTGATGCATTTATCAAGGGATGACAAATGAGCTGTCCTTCCAGATGCCTGATTACTTGACCTTTATTCCAAGGGAGGCGGGCGGTTAGCCGAGGGGTCCTGATGAAGCTAAGTGGTGCCAGTCTGGAATTCGCCGGCCCGTTGTGCGGAGACGCCTGAACGCGGCGCCCCGGAGGCGGACGTGAGCAGGAATTAAGAGAGAAGTTATTAAGATTGGCTGTCGCTGAGGCGAGGTAATTGAAATTCGCACGTTCCCCCAGAAACGGGCGGCGAGCAGGAACATCGGTTTCTATTTGAGGTCGAGGGGCTGATGAGTATCACGCATTACGGCCAGAGGGGGGGAAATTGTCCATTTAGTGGCCTCTGATTCAAAATCATTACATGAGCGAGACAGCAGCGCTCGCTGAATGTGGCATTTCTGGAGGTTTTTTTCCTCCTGCCAGCTCATTGCTGCTCTTGTCGGGCAGCAGATTGGCATTTACACCTCTAATGGTCTCGTCTCCCTGTGCGGTTGCTGCGCACATCGAGCAGCAGGCCTGCCGGGTTTCATGGAGCTGCACCGCATATACAAGTCTGGATCCACATGAACAGGCTGCTGCCGTTAGTCCTGGTGCACAGGAGAGGATTTACAACTCTTTTTTAAAACGTTGCACACATTTAACTGGTGTTTCATCTCATCTTTCTTTTGGTTTTGCTTTGCTGGGATTGATACAAACATTTGTTCTGAGACGGAATGGCAGATGTGTCACATATAAAGCGTTGGAATAAATCACATTAACCTGCCACCTCTGACCTTTGAACAACCTCTTGTCCTCGTTGACTAAACTAATTCAGTGTTAAAGAGCTTCGTGATAAAGATTAATGGATTTCCAACTCAGAAAATCTCTCCTCTCCATAGCTTTACAGCTCAGTGTGTCAAACTAGGAAGACTTTCTCAAACTAATCCAGAAGCTTCAGCTCTGCCATGGCAGGTTCAAGCCCAGCCTGCAGAATGATACTCATGTTATAAAACACACCTCTACAGAGTGAAGGAGAACATATGGCAACCTTCAGTTAATATTCAAAAAGAGTTCTATACGTCCGTTCTGGAAGACTTTCAAAACATGGTGGTGCAACATGGCCGCCTCAGTAGCAAGGACCTGCTCCTCGTGTAAATACAACACGCTCACAATTCATACACTCATGAAAACATCTATATCAACATTTTATGTTCCGTTTCTCACGAAGCCTCAAGTGAGACGTGGCTGTCTGGTTTCATTTAACGTTATTTACTCATGTGTACTTTAACGAGGGAACGCAGGTATTTATCTCTTTGGCGTCATTGATTTCCTCATGTTTCCGTGGTCTTTACACAGTCTTCCCTGATGGAAAGCTGGCCAGTGGTAAAACAAAACAAAGTTAGAGGTTTCCTACCTGGAGTGAAGAGGGAGAGTTTAGGGAGGAGTGGATGAATGAAGAGGAGCAGAGCGGACAGGCGCTGATCATCATCCTGTCAGGCTGCTGACACAGAGAGGCAGACAGGTAACTACAGCCTGACAACAAGCTGACAACTTCAAATTGGCTGCTCTGCCGTCTGAAGATTGAGATGATACGTTTATGGAAGTGATAGCAGACGGCGCGCACACACATTTCTCTCTGTCTGCGGGAGGTTAAAGGTGGAGTCCATCATTTTTGGAACAGAGAGCAGAAGCAGGCTTCACTGCCGGAAAAAATACAACCCCATCCTTCCCCATCAGCCCTCTGGTGAAAGCTTCGCCCTCATGACACACGAACGCGTCCTGCCCGAGTGCTGCTGGAGGCCAAGAGGAGGAGACAGCGTCGGGAGGACAGCTCTGCAGGCATCCACTACAACATCCATGACAAAGAAACTTCTTAAAACCATCTCAACTTCAGCAGTGTGCACTTCTCTTGTTTGTTTTTGTTTTTTTGGATGAACCAGGAAGTAGGAGGAGTGAGGCATCAGCACGATGAACACGATTGAATTCTTTGTCTGCAAGCCCACATCAAAGGCAATTTTCTGTTTCATCAGACAGTTTTCTGATTTATATTCAAACAGAAACCAAATATAATTGCTCTTCAAGCTTACACGCTGGACCTTTAATTGTCATAACTCAATCACAGATAAAGGTGTACGGTGTGAAGTCAGACTCTCTCTCTCATCTCTGAATAAAACTTTTCAATTTGAGCGTTAACAGGCGTCTTCACTCACAGTGAGTATTCCTCTCTCCTCTCCCCTGCCTTTATTTGAGACGGCGAGCTGTGGAGAGCCAGGTCAGGACTTCATCAGGGGCCTCATGGGCCCTGGGAGCCCCTCTCTGCTGTCTGCAGCAGATGAGGGGATCAGCAGGGTGTGAAATGGCCATGGTGATTGCTCCGAGGCCACAGGGCCTCCAGCCCATTCACAGCCCTGTCAGCTCCGTAATGGAGCTGGTGGAGATTGGAGAAAACCCCAGTTACTATACAGCCCCACCTGCCTGCCCCCCCTCCCACCACCACCACCAGCCCACCATCACCACATCCACCTCCACCGGGCAGCGTTAAAAATAAGGTAACAAAAAACTGAGTTTCTACCTTGTGTCCTTTTGAATTCGATTTTTAACAAATTCAATGATTTTTGTTGATTCCATTCCCCTTGAATTAGCAACATAATATATATTTACATGAGGTGTGTGTCCTCCCTACGGGGGCGGCCATGTTTTTACCGTAGCTCAGAGTGAACATACAGAGCATCTTTTGAGTTCTAACAACAACTCAGGGTTACTATAGGTTCTCCTGCATATTCAGAAGGGTGAGGGTGAGGTGATGGATACAACATGGAACTTCACCACTAGAGGTCCCCAAATCTTACACACTGCACCTTTAAATCAAAACTCTCTGACCTCATCTTATCTAATCTCATATCTTCATTAACTTATTGTTTCTCATCTTCTCTCTACATCCTGTCTTATCTTCTGTCTCGTTGCTACTTAACGAGACTTGTATCTTGTCATTTCACATGAGATGTGTCATCTCCTCCCGCCTCTCACGTTGTTTTGTATCAAATCCCAAGCAGTCTCATTATATCATATCTCTTGGTTGATCTCGACTCATCCTATCCCCTCTCATCTCCTGTGATGTAGCAGCAGGTCCTGGAGGAGAGTCATCCACGATAAGGTTTGATGATGATCATTCTCCGTATTACAGCTACAGAGCAGACCATCACACATGGGGAGTGAAGTCGATGAGGGTGGATAGTGAAGTGGGCCAGGCAGCTTTTTGATGTGAGCTGTGTAAATATAGCCCCCCCCCCCTCCTCCTCCTCCTCCTCCCTCTAATTGTAACTGTGTTGTTTTCACATTGTTGAATCTCAGAGATGTATAATTCATCACGCAAATAATGTGGAACAAAACAAACTCTCCTCTGAGCCCCCGAGAGGCCGAGCGTCTAATGACTTCACTCCATAAAATATTTATATCTCCTGCAAAATATACTGTCACTTTCAACACACACACACGCGCACACACACAAGGTGTAATAGCAGGGTATTGGACCATGACTCCCTGTTGATTGTTGTTACCCCAAAACACAGGTCTCTCTCTCTCATATATATATATATATATATATATATATATATATGGGTTAATCACATCAATAATAATGATAAATCACAACTAAAATAAGGAAGATTATAACCTGCTAAGGATAATACTCATATCCACAGACAACAGTTTCCCACCTAGCATTAGCATGAATTAGCTTAGCAGTTAGCTGTAGCTCCGTTGACGGTCTCTCCCTGACCTGCTTGCCTCGGTAGTTAGCATCTTTGCTAATGCTAACACCAGCTAACATGAGCCTTCCCCTGAGATGGTGCTTCACACTGGCTGTACTATAGGAACACAACACCACAGTTTGTGGACACAACTTTTTATCCACACTTCCGTTTGAGCGCTTTAAAAAATGAAAAATAAAAAATAACTCACCTGTCAGTCGCAGGTCCAAGCTACGTCTCCTTCTCCACCACTGAGTCGTGTGTGGTCACGTGATTAGCCCGGTCATATGATTAATTTCTGTTGAAAAAATTATAATATGATTCCCCGAGTAATATAAAGAGATGACGGTAGCAAATCTGTCGGTATGTACATTACCTTCAAAAGACACACTCCATTAACATGACGCCATTTTGAACTCCTCCTCCTCCTCCTCCCTCTGACTCAGGGGTAAATAGGGGCTCACAGGTTACTTGTTGCAGTATGAGTCAGCAAAACCCCCAAAGTTAGTTTGGTACTTTGCTAAGTAAACGACAGAACCTCAAATACTGCACTAACTAACGTTTTTCACGTACTACAGGTCGTAACAGTTCGACCGGGTCGAACTCCACAGCTGGCTGATTGACACCGTCTTCTTCTCCAGGTGCTTCAGAGGGCGTTCCGACGGTGAGGCTGCGCCCAGTGCGCCCTCTGCTGGACCTGAGGGAAACTACCTCGGATGCTCGAATGAGCTTCCAGGCATATTTCTGCATTTCTGCGTCCTGGAATTGGTTTTAATGGAGCAGATCAGGTGTGAAGCTGTCCCCGGGAATGACAGACAGGTGGCGCCGCCAGTTTTCGACCAATCACACCCCATAATAACCTGTGGGGACGGAGAGGAGAGGTGGCGAGAGGCCCACGTCTGAGCAGAGAATTAAAGTCCAGGAAATAATCTCCCTTCTCTTCAGCAGCCCCAGACATCACGTGGCACCTCGGCCAGTCCAGGTGATGAAAGGTCCAGGGCCGGATTCATGATGGGGAGGGGGGGGGGGCTCGGGGGTTCGGGGGGGGGGGGGGGGGGTGCTCTGCTGATTTTCATTAAGCTGGACTCGGCGGCGCTTGTCTGATTAGCGGGTCATTAGGCTCGGCATGGCCGACAGATTGGCTGGACAGGAAGCAGGGGAGCCGGCGCAGACGCTAATTGCGGTTGGAGCGACCACGCAGCTGCACGCCGGCCAGCGAGCGCGTTGATTGGTTAATTAGAGCGTTGTCAATCAGGGACGCTCTCACAGTAGTTAAGAGGTGAAGGAGTGAGTCTAATGAAGAGTGAAACTTCTCCTTCAGCTAGTTATGGCTTCAATTCAAGTAACGCAGCCGCTAATGGAATGATCACACACACACACACACACACACACACACACACACACACACACACACTGCAGGTGTCTTCCTCTTTTTAAATTGACCACAACATCAGTAAGTCATCACTTTAAGGCAAATTTAAAGGGATAGTGTTGTTGTTTTTTAAGTGGGCGGGGCTTGTCAGCTCTGACGTTTTGAGGCCTGTAGCTCTGAAAATGCCACATAGTGATATTGAAGCATCGTGTGTTGTTATGTGATTGTACAGCAATATATTGCTAATCACCTGTGTCGGCCATGTTACTTTGTAAAGAAGTAACTAATGTGTTCACTGTGTCTCAGCAGGACTCGGTCAACATCTGCAGCTGCTCTTCACATTTTCGCAGAGATGCAACGTTCCTGCAGCAATTCTGTGTGTGTGTGTGTGTGTGTGCGTGTGCGTGTGTGTCTTGTTTACATACTGGACACTGTTAATGAGCCACTTTCATGGATAATTATCTCCAACTTCAAAGATACTTTAACCCTCGGAGACCCAGTGTGTGTGTGTGTGTGTGTGTGTGAGAGAGAGAGAGAGAGAGAGAGAAGCTGGTATTACACAATAATAATGAGCTTGAATATATTTATACTGTTATTTATTGAAATGTTTGTAAAATAGTTTGCATGACTCAGCACTTTTCTAACGTGTGTATATGGTTCTAAAATCCCAGTCTCATGTTATTCCAAGAAGCAGCAGCAGAAATACAACGAAAGCACCAGCACTGAATCCTCCCTCACCAGCTCAGCAGCAGTTTGCATCCTGTCTCAAAGACAGCAAAACAGCGACATCGTGTGGTGGAGGTCAGGAATTGCAGCACAATTGCAGTACAGTATTTCTGTATCACTTGTGAATGTTGTGTTCATCAGGGAAGAAAATCACCGGTTTATCTATTTATTCTTTCCATATACATCTTAAAGGTGCAGTGTGTGGGGATTAAAGGGACATTGGTATGTACTATACGTAATTAAGTTTTTAATTAGTTTATAATTAACTGTATTTAAGAGTTAGGAACCATTGGCTTGCCAATGGCCATGAATGATATACATGTTAAAGGGGCAGTGGTCAAGATACTCAGTTAACTGCAATTTGCAACTTGACCACTAGGTGGAATTATAAACAATCGCACACACTGAACCTTTAAGATACAAATATATCTGCACATTTCCTCTTGAGAACTGTTCCAATGTCATCAATATAAAAAGTAATTCGCTCTGCTTTGAAAAATATTAAATTAGTGTAAATCAAGGAAAATCAGAGAAAACAAACATGGGAATGAAAAGAAAAGCAACACGGATTAAACAGGAATGCAACAAAACAAAAAATCCAAAAAGTAAAAAACAGATTAGAAAATAAACCTGATTGACGGAAATTTAAAAAAAGAATCACATAAATGTAGAAAAGAAAATGCCATAAAAAACAATTGTTAAGATATCTTCCAAATAATAACAAGGACACATCTGCTCAGTGATTCAATAGCGTATTTTAATTTTTCAGTGTTTTAGTATAAAAATCCCACCGGCCTGACGTGGGCTGGTTTCCTCTCCCATTGGCTATATAAGTGTGGTTTGTCCCAGAGAATCAGCTAAAAGTACCAAATCTATATTTACACACAACATCCACATCCAGAGGAGGCGGAGTCTCCTCGTCACTACCCTGCCAAAGCCAAACATCAAACATCACTATCACCTCACCGCTCAGATTGAATGCTAAGAATCCAAAAGGAAATCAAAAAGAATGAACTCACAAACAATAGAGGAAGAACAGGGGCCCCCTACACGTGGCTCCTAGTGTGCCCATAGTATTTTATTACAATACTCTCTCTATAAAGTAATGCATATACATGTTTTTATGTTTTACAATAAATTAGTACAGGCACATTCTCTTCTCTTCTCTGTGGGTCAGCTCAGGGGGGAGAAGATGACTCTGTGACATTTTACAGACTTGAACTCATCACAGCACACAAACGGAGAAAAGGCCGAAAACCCCAAAAGAATACGACTAAACTGTAAAAAATAAAAACAATTATTTAAAAAAGGAAAGTAACACACATTAGTGGGGAAGTTGTGGGCAGCAGATTCATCTTTTTTTGGTTTCCATGTGAATGATGCACTTTTAAACCATGAGAGTTCCTATATAGATTTTATATAAATATGTACAAATGAAAAAAAAGGAAGATTAAGTAGTCCAGTAAAAACATTCAGGTAAAAAAAAAATAATAAAAAGATGCACACACACACACACAGAAAAACAATTAATGCCAAATACACGAGAACTCGAAGAAGCTTGAGAACACAATAAGTTACAAAAACTGTAAAAAATATGGGATTGAAATAAAAACAACAGTTCAGTACAGTATGCATGTTTGTTTGTTTTTTCTCTCTGTGGAGATAGCACCAGCGAAAACACCGACATCATCACCTCCGTCCGTATAAATATGTGAACACGGTGTACCATCCAAACTGAGGGAGTGAATAAATTAGTGTCAGAACCTTGTACAGGATATTTACAGGAGCTGCTGCCTTCACTCACTCACTCACTCTCTCACTCTCTCACTCATTCACTCACTCACTCACACTGATGGACATTTTCATGGCAGTGAGATTGTTGCAGCAGTCTTGCAGCACATTTAAAAGAGGTCAGAGGTCAAACTCCGACACATTCAACAGGTTTAGACCCGTGATTTTTCGGTCCTCACAGCCAAAGTTAGATTTTCTGTCTTTCTTTTGTTTTGTTTTTTTAAACTATCTTTCTTTCTTTCTTTCTTTAGTTCAACCTTTTGCACCTGCTGATTCCGTTTTCGTTGCATAGCTTTTTGACAAAAAAACAGGACAGCCATCACAAGCTACAGTATGTCATACAGGGGGGAGGGGGGATGGGAGGGATGGGAGGGGGCGGGACCAATGAGGGGTGGGGCGCAAAAAGGCCTAAACTCAATCCAGTTGTAGGAAATGGTAAACATGAGTGTGTGCGTGTGAGTGCATATGTTACGTGTTTGTGCGTATGAGACAGAAACAGCGCGTCTCTGCAGATCTTACTGAAAAGCTGAAAGAGGAGAGAGGGAGGGGAAGGAGGATGATGATGATGATGCAGAGGGGGGGGGGGGGGGGGGGGGGGGGGGGGGGGTGGGTGGTGGGAGGGGCTGCTTCAGTCTGCGAGGCCGGCGCCCGGCTTCAGCTCGCCGCCGCCGCGGTTCAGGTGCTTCATGGCTCGGTCGAAGGCGAAGCGCACAGCTTTGCGGATGTTGGCGGAGCGAGCCTCCGTCAGCTTGAGTCTGTCGAGAGTCTGGTTGATCCCGAAGGGCGCCATCTTGGATCTAGGAAGCCATTGCCTGCGCGGAGCGGAAGAGAAGAGGGCGGTCAGTGCGTCATGTCACTCCTCACTCGGTCAGTTTTGTCCGAGGTCCAGACGGGACTTCGGACTCGGCGGCAGGAAAGCACGGGGTGTGCGGGAAAATGGCCGACGAGCTAGCGGTGCTACATGTAGCGCAAAACAAACCAAGGCTGCAAGACGCTTAAGGACCGGAGCAGTCGCTTTGGGACAACAAGCGAGTCGGAAGCACTCCAATTGTTTAGTTAGCCAAAATCCCTGTTAGCCTAATGCTAACCAAGCAACGAGTCTCCAGCTTCTTCTTACCGCCACCTACTGGACTGGAGATGTACTGCAGTTTTACTTTCACCTTCACCCCCCCCACTTCATCTGCCTGATTTAACTTTGAGGTGCGGTGGAAACCACGAAGACTAGCTGGAATTATTTTACCCAGGTAAATAAATACCTGGAAATAAAAGTTCCCTGGAATGTTGGGAGGAGGAGGAGCTAATCTTGAAAAAAACAAAATGACTCGTCTTTTAAGAAGAAGCGTCTGAACCGGACGTATGTCGGGTCAAAGTTGGAGCGATTTACAAGAACTCATTCATCCATTCAGACTGTGAATGTGATGGTTGACCCCGGCTGAAGTGACAGGGTGAGCTCCTCACCAGCTGCGCTTGCTGTCGAAGAAGTGGACGAGGAAGAGTTTCTCTGCGGACCTGAACTGCATCCGCTCTCCGACTCTGAGGACGTCCGGCGGCGGCTGGGGAAGCTCCACCCCGTTGTGATGGGACGCCGTCCTCCGCGCTCTGGGCTCCATGATCTGTGGAGACAAGACAGAAGTAGGCAGTGGGCGGAGCCTGAGTGAGACTTGTCTGGTCACGGCGGTATAGCGCTAAAAAAAAAACTGAGAAACAAAACAAAAGAAAGAAAGAGGTGAAGCCTGCAGTCAGAGGACACGAGCATGCAAAGCTGAGTCGAACCCGGAGACGCTACGAGCCGGAGGCCGACTCCACACACACACCAAAGACGAGGCCGGCCGGAAACTGCTGCTGCTGCTGCTGCTGCTGCTGCTGCTGCTGCTGCTGCTGCATGGCGGTGGAGCACAAATCACGAGCGACGGCACGCACAATGGCAGGGGGAGGGGAGGGGAGGAGGGGGGGGGGGGGGGGTTAGGGTTAATGAGACACGGGGGGGGGGGGGGGGGGTGGTGTTAGGGTTAATGAGACACAGAGTGGACTAACACTCGCTCACTCACCAGGGCAGGGTAGGAGGGAAATCCACTACACTTTGCCCAAACTAGTTTAAGAGGCTCCAGAACAAATGGAGAAGCAGCGGTGGGCTTCCACACCTCTACAGGAACAACGACAAGCAAGTTATGAAGGCTTCACTGCAACAGACACAGAGCATAACCAGTCTGAACACACCCACGTACACACAGGGGGAGGGGCTTAACACACACACACACACACACACACACAAACACACAGGTTTTTTACATGGTGACCTTTAAAAAAACATCAGAGGAGAAACATAATGAATGTGACCACATGTTAGCATCATCATCCACACCCCGCGACGTTTTTAACAATGGAGGTACATTTAATTGGAGGTCACCTTTGGGTCACATGACCCTGCCCCCAACATGAGCTGTGATTGGACCACAACATCCAGTTGGGCTCACTAAAAACACTTCCTGTCGTAAGCACGTGAATAGCGATAAAGGTTTGCTGCAAAACTACTTTTAAAAAAAGATATTTAATCACAAATATTGATGTGTACGTCTCCGAATTCTCTCTGATATGAAAGGTCCTGTAAAAAGTGACGTCTGTGTCCAAATATATAATAACCTATAGCGCCCGTAACATTAGGGCGTGGTGTCATTTTACATTTCTGATCCACGAGGGCAGATACAATACACGGCGTCTCAGTGCTCGTGATAGATGACTCATACAGACGAGACTGGAAATTGTATCATGGAACGAAATGGTTTAAAGATCCAGAGAGGCTCAGTCGTCAGTGAGGAGCTGGTTGTTGTGAGACCGTGAACCACCACCACTTCCACTGTGTCAATCAAAGGCTTCCTGTTCCTGTTTTCGTTGTACTTTCAACATTTCGGTCATGGGGCCTAAAGCTAACCGTCAGTTTTTTTGAGGCGACGTTTTAAAAAAAAAAAATGCATTTTCACAATTTTCTTGTATTGGATCTTTACAGCCGAGGCCTGGGTGGGAGCTCAAAAATAAGAGCCACCTTCGTGGTGATGCAAAGGTCAAATCGGGTCAATCAAAGCAACGGGACACGCTGAGTCATGCACATTTCAACGAGTGAGTGACCCCCACACCTCCGGCCTCACCTGGGGAGATGGGTGCAGCTTTGGTGATCTCTCCGTTCTCCACACAGTTCCTCCGAGTGCTGTTGTCGTCCACGGTGTTCCGCCGGGCTGCTGCCGGCCGCCCTTTACCGCTTCGGGACACCGTCACAGTGCTGAGAGCGAGGAGCAGGAAACCCGATGAGCGAAACCACCATCTTTGTCTCCGTCACACGACGGATGAAAATGACTGGAACTCACCTAGTGCCACAGAGGATGCTTCCTCCGGAGGAGACGCTGGACTCGGACGCACAGCGGCGGCGAGGTTCCAGCAGCCGAGGAGACGCCGAGACTTCCTCTTCTTCCTCCTCCACCACAAACCCATTTGCTATCCCTTGAAAGAAAAGTGTGTTTTCGATTGGCTCCTTTTAAATTCTGATGAATCTGAAACTGGTCTGAGAGCGGTACCTGTGTCGAGGCGTTTTATCGGTGACTCCTCGTT
The DNA here is from genome assembly GCA_016785325.1 of Chascanopsetta lugubris. Taxonomy (NCBI): domain Eukaryota; kingdom Metazoa; phylum Chordata; class Actinopteri; order Pleuronectiformes; family Bothidae; genus Chascanopsetta; species Chascanopsetta lugubris. The sequence continues at coordinate 158,177 of JAFBJT010109845.1, forward strand.
CTCGCCGTCGGCGCTGCTGCTTCGAGTTCGTTTCTTGGGCAGGAGCAGCGTCTCCAGTCGAGGAATCACCACCGACAGGAAGGTTTTGGCGCCTAGGGACTGAGGAGAGACGCTGGACGCCTCCTGGCTCTTGGGCGACCTCTGCGAGCCGGCACTCCTGGGTTTGCGGCAGGGGGCGCTGGAGCGCCGGCTGCAGGGGCCGGGTGCGTCTGTGCTGAGGAGGTCGCCGTTGGGGAGCGGTTGGTCTGGGCTGTGCCCGTTGGGGGTATCTGCTGGTATTGAGGTAGACGTGTCACTGTCAAGCTCCATGGGAGTCTGGTCAGTGCTGGGTTTGATGGGGTTCAGAGGGGGCGGAGTCTCTGAGTCTGTGGGCGAGCTGTCGAGCCGCGGCGGCGAGGTCGGGAGATCTAACGTGGGAGGTAGAGGCTTCTCCTCCTGTTCTAAACAAGGCTCTGCTGGAGGTTCAGGAAGTGGTTTCTCCTCCGACTCTGTGGGGAGGGGGGGGCTCGGCTCAGGGGTCACAGCGGGCGGCGGCGGCGGCGGCTTTGGGAGAGACTTTTTCAAGCTCATCTCGCTGCGGACCTCCATGATGGTCTTCTTGAGGAGCTTGAGCCTCTTGCTGCGGGACGGGCTGTGCTTCATGGCCGTGCTCAGGTCCAGCTTCTCCAGCAGCTCCTTCAGCTGCTCCTGCAGAGGCGTCAGCTCGCGGTAGGCGGGGGTCAGCAGGCGGTCCACTGGCAGACAGAGGGGACAGTCGCGTTAGAATCGCGCCAGATCACCGCGCCGTTACCTCCGTTCAGCAACTCCGGCAACTTACCGTCCTCCCAGGAGAAAGCGGGCGGGGCCTCTAGTTTGGGGGCTTCGGGAAGATGGACGCCGCTGGGGAACTCGAAGCCGATCCGCTCGATCTCCCGGCGGGCCCGGCGCAGGATGACTCCCCCGTGGTCCTGCATCCGCTGAGCTGCCTTGTAGAAGAAGGTGTCCTTGGAGTTGTAGGACAAGCAGTTGGCGATCATGAGGTCGAAGTCGGCCTCGAACTCCTCCAGACTCCTGTAGCCGTGGTTGTCGATGCGTTTCCTCATGGTGGAGAAGTCCATGGGGTTCTTGATGTGGTCCAGGTAGTCTGGAACCTGGAGAGAGAGGGGGGGGGGGGGACTACTTTCAGCTGGACCTTTAACCTCTGTCCATTTTGATTTTTATCACGATAAACAAACTGTCCCCGACCTCCTTGACGTTGACGGGCTGAGCGTAGATTGGAGAAGTCCATGGGGTTCTTGATGTGGTCCAGGTAGTCTGGAACCTGGAGAGAGAGAGAGAGGGGGGGGGGGACTACTTTCAGCTGGACCCTTAACCTCTGTCCATTTTGATTTTTATCACGATAAACAAACTGTCCCCGACCTCCTTGACGTTGACGGGCTGAGCGTAGATGTTGTACTGGTCCTTCTCCTGTAGCTGACTCAGCACGGCCCTGAGCAGGATGTTGAAGGGGTTGAGCTGAACCTCCAGCACCGACTGCTGCAGCTTCATCTGACCACACACACACACACACACACACACACACACACACACACACACACACACACGTCAACCAGAGTTTAGACTTTTGAAAGTAAATCAACACAGGAAACCTGGAGTTGCTCCACTGTAAATATTGCGGGGTTGACTCTACCTCCTCCCTTTTCAACTTCTCCCTCTTCCTGATGAGCTCCAGCAGCAGACGCGCTCGCTCCAGGTCGTGGCGGAGGCGGTGCCACTCCTTCAGCTGCTCCTTCAGGGCCTGGTTGGTCTCCACTCGGTCCTGGAGAACACACATACACACACACACACACAAGCTTTGCTTTAATAAGATGAACAACGATTGATCGACTGATTGATTTCCTTTATTGTCATAATTGCGTGATACAGTGCGTCGTAAAAAAAACGGAATAAATAAGAGGTTCTAGTGCAAATGCTCCTGAAACGTCTTCCTGAAGGCATGAGAGGAGTGGTCCTCTCTCCTTATTGGACCCAGTCTTCACATCTTCAGTCTTGATTCTCTCCACCTGTTGGAGGGTCTGAATCTACGCCGAGGCGGAGGCACTCACCATGGGTTTCACTTTGGGCGGCTGCGGGGGGTTGGCCTGCAGCCGGCGGATCAGTGGCACGTTGTTCCTGGACTGTCTCTTCAGCACCCAGTAGCTCAGCACCCTCTCCACGAACGGACGCTTCCTCTGAACCGCCACCTGGTTCAGGATGGTGTCGAAGCTGAACCGGGAAGAAACAGACGGAGTTGTTAGTCAACCACAGACCTCGGTTCCACAGCCTACGGTGCAGACTGTGCCGTGTCACGCGTCCCCCCCGGTCGCCCTCCTACCTTGAGGCGGTGATGCTTGGACCAGAGTGGTTGGGGGTCTCGGGCTCTGCCTCTGGTTCCGGCTCGACTCTCTTACTCTTCTTCCTGTGCCAGCCCTTGGCGCGCGACTTCGCCCTCTTCTCCGCCCTCTTTTGACAGGCGCCGTTTTTGGGGTGCGGCTCCTCGTAGATGTTGAGGGGCCGCCGGTCGCAGCCTCCGGGCGTGTGGCTGCAGCAGTAGGCGGTTTTCTTCACGGAGAAGGTGGCGCCGCCCGACGCCGTCACCTCCTTGACGGGCTCCATCCGCATGTAGAGGCCGGCCTTCTGGGCACAGCTGACGTGGAAGGCGGTGTAACAGTTGATTTTGTCGCACTGGATGCACGCGCCCACCCCCTTCTCCTTGCACAGGTAGCAGGTGAGCTTCCAGCGCGCCGGCGGAATGTTCCGGACGCCGTCGATGGGCTCGATGAAGACCGTGTCGGAGAAGCCGACTTCGGGCACCCACAGGGCGCACGCTACGTGACCCCAGCGGTCGTCGTCGGTCTTCTTCAAGGCTCCGCCCCGGTTGGGGCAGAAGACGCACTCCGCTGGCCGCGACGGACACTGGAGACAGTGGCGGCACAGCCACTGGCCCTCGGGGATGTACGGGACGCCGTAGCATTCCTGGTGCACGGCGATGTTACAGGAGTCGCAGAAGAGGATGACGTTGCTGTCCGCGCCGTCTCCGTCCATGCAGATGCAGCAGACGGCGTCCTCGTCCACCAGCGCCTGCATGTCGCTCTGACCCTGCGTGGTCAAGTACGACTCCTTCTCGAAGCGGTCCATCAGGAACTCGAAGAGGTTGTGGGACACCTGGCTGATGCCCTCGCTCTTCCTCTTCTCGTTGAGCAGCTCCAGCCAGGCGTAGTCCTCCTCGTCCATGTCGTACTCCACCTCCTCGTCCAGCTCCTCCGCCGTCCTCTCCGAGTACTTGTAATACGCCGCCGGCCTCTTTGGCACCACCGGCAGATTGTATTCCACTGTTCTCACCTTCGGCTCCAGCAGGCCGCTGGCGCTGCCGTGCGTGCCGCCGGTGCCGTGCGAGGCCGTGAGCGCCGCGATCTTCTTCTGCTGGTTGTTTTTGAGGCGCACTGAGCGCACCAGGACCTGCTGGGGCTTCTCGTTGTTCTCCTTGTTGCTGTTGCACTCCGTGATTTCCTGCGCCGTGGGGTCGTCGTCGCCGATGACGTCCAGCTTGTCGTAGATGCTGAGCCGGTGCACGCGGCCGTCCACCTCCAGCTCCACTATCCGCTGAGCCTGCGCGTACGTTAGTGTCTCCCGATTGGCCGACAGCTTGATGGGCGAGGACTCCCGCTTCACCACCGCGGGGCGGTGACTTCGACCTTTTTTCTTCATGTTGAAACCGTTAGACGCTGGCAACCAGAGAAATCAGACTTCGTTTTAATGACAGTTGGATGAACTTGCTTTTTCCCCCCCAACATGAACTTCCCCCTTGAAGCAACGCCCAGCGCACACAGCGGCGTGTCACGCATTTAACCCAAACCCATAACAATGATTAACAGCTTTAACCTAACGTGTACCTTCTAACCACAACACTGAAGAGTTGATGTGTGTGCATAAGGATGTCACCTGCTCTTTAAATCCCCAACAAAAATGTTCAACTTTAAAACTCGGCTGACTGACAACCTTTTACACTTGTAGTGCAGCAAAGTCTGTTTTGGATTTCAAAAAAACTACATAGGAAACTGATTGTACAAGCAACAATGATGTTGAGCAACTGCACTTTACACGAAGGCTTCTCATTCTTCGCAGAATTGGTTTTAAAGCAGTCAGGTCTGTACCATAATGACACTCAACGAGGAGGAGCTGTCGAAAGATAAGAAAGACAACGACAAAATGAAGGTCAGCTCCGAGTCTAAGTAAAAAAACTTTGACCAGCTTATAAAGGAAACATGTACATGGTGCTTTTGATCTTTAATCTAAAGCTTTGGGATTTGAACATGTAGGGTGACTGAGATCCACCTTCTTTCAGGTGTGAGCTGTGACATAAACACGAGGGTAAACAGACGGCCAATGCTGGATGTTGTTCTCGGATCTGTCATGTAGCATTAGCTAAGAAAGGTTCAGTATGAAGGATTTACTGACATGTAGAAGTGAAGTGTCGGAGCTTAACCCTTAAACCTGCCCTTTAAACTATATAGGAGAACCTATGGTAGTTTGTCCAAATATGACCATAAATTACCAATATTGTGGAAAATGACAATTTGCACATTGAAATGACCATACAGCAATATAAGCATTGGCATGTTTGTTTGTTTTTATTTTGCATAAGACATTACCAGTGTAGGGATTGAAACTATAAAAAAAAAAATCTACACACTGGACCTTTAAACCACCCCCTTTAAATGGTGTGGCCTGATTACAACAGCAGGTTTTCAGCTCCCTGCCTGTGTGTGTTTCTGCAGCATTGGTGTGTGGTGTGTGGTGTGTTGGTGTGTTGTGTAGTGACAGAAGTGTAGTAGTAGGGGAGGAGGAGGGTGGGGGGCGGAAACACGCTCAATATGATACCACCCCCTGGATGAATGAAAGAGAGACACCGAGCAACCAGACACCTCTGCCCCGACCTCATGGAGCCCTGGGCCGGCGGCCTCAGGCTGCAGAGAGCCGGTTATTGTTGTTGTTGGGTATCAACGAGTAACAGCAGCAGCTGGTGCAGGTTCTCTCAGCGTCTGCTAGCCGAGGCTAATGTAGACTACAATCCTACTATTCGAGAATAAACGTGTTTAATTCCATTTTATTTCGGTTACAAATGTGTGTTTCAATAAAATACGACCCGGCGGTGCCGCCCGACGGGCTGGCGACCCCTCCGCTCTTCGGCCAAACGCATTAGGACACTCCGTCCACAAACTGGGCTAACGTTAGCCTGCTAGCATTACAGTTACTGAGTGGGGGAGGAAATATGGCGACCAACACAACAAGAAGCTAGCCCGACAGAAAAAGTTGCATTTGCCCGAAGTAGCGTGGGTTGGTGCTGGGTTCAGAGCCACGCAGGCCACCGAGGGGGTGTACTTGAGAAGTGCGTGCGGAGTGAGGCTGAACCTACCTCGGGGTTTTCCTCAAATTCAGCTCGCAAAGACAGCAGCAATGGCGGCGCGGCCTGCGGGGCGAAGCGGCAGTTAAATCCACATTCAGTCCTCTCATCCAAAGGCGGCCGCGGCTCGCGCTGAACCGAGTAAAAGGTGAGATTAACCGGCAGGTATCCAGCGCGACGGAGCCGGTCCCAGATATGCGACTGAGACCCGGTTAAACACCGGCCGACCGGACTGTTACAGACAGTCACAAGTGGCAGGGCTCAGCGGCTGCCCGAGCTCCAGCTCCTCTTCCCCCAACAACAATGCGGTACGCTGTGCGAGTGCTTACGACGTGACGTCACGACGTACACGACGTACAAACCAGCTCCAGTTCAATGAATTATAACCGTGCTGTATGTAAACAAGAAATCTGAATGAACGTAAACACGCTGTTTCCGATTCCAGGAAAAGAACTGTAACAAACCTTGAATTTCTTGAGGGTAAATTTAAGGTCCACCGTATATGATTAGAGTGTTTACATTAACAGAAATGAAAAATTAATTAAATCTGCTGAGTAAATAATTATATATTTTTTGATTGTTATTAAGATGTTATGCAATGAAAAGTATTAAAAGAACATGTTAATTACCTGCTAAGTTGATAACAA
>JAFBJT010109845.1:170651-178151 GCA_016785325.1 Chascanopsetta lugubris
AGCGTCTCCGATGACCTCCCACATGTTCTTCTTCTGCATCACGTCTCCAGGCTTCACATCCTGATCAAAATCAATCAATCAATCAATCATCTATTATCTCATGCCATCTATTATTTTCATTATTAGTATTAATAAGTAGAAGTTAAGAGAGAGGTTCCAGCTGTGTGAACGTTTGATGTTTCATGTTTCTCCACTAGAGGGCAACATCATCTCATCACGGTGTGTGTGTGTGTGTGTGTGTGTGTGTGTGTGTGTGTGTGTGCGTGTGTGTCACTCACTGTGGCTCTGCCCAGCGACTGCCTGCTGCTGTCCGAGGGACCTTTGACCCACTGGGTGATCAGGTTGGCCACGCCCACTTTCAGACCATCAGTGTCCTGAACCAGATCAAAACAAAACAATGAAGGATATAAAACATGAAGCGTCTCATTGTGACATGAACAAATGGAATCTCAGATTATCGGGTCAAACATCTGAGATGATGTTGGAGTGATTCCTCCTGTGTGACATCACTGATGTGCTGTGTGACATCACTGATGTGCTGTGTGACATCACGGATGTGCTGTGTGACATCACTGATGAGCTGTGTGACATCACGGATGTGCTGTGTGACATCACCGATGAGCTGTGTGACATCACGGATGTGCTGTGTGACATCACTGATGAGCTGTGTGACATCACTGATGAGCTGTGTGACATCACGGATGTGCTGTGTGACATCACGGATGTGCTGTGTGACATCACGGATGTGCTGTGTGACATCACTGATGTGCTGTGTGACATCACTAATGTGCTGTGTGACATCACTGATGTGCTGTGTGACATCAGTGATGTCCTGTGTGACATCACTGATGTGCTGTGTGACATCACTGATGTGTGACATCACGGATGTGTGACATCACTGATGTGTGACATCACGGATGTGTGACATCACTGATGTGTGACATCACGGATGTGTGACATCACTGATGTGTGACATCCGTGATGTGTGACATCACTGATGTGATGTGTGACATCACGGATGTGTGACATCACTGATGTGTGACATCCGTGATGTGTGACATCACGGGTGTTCATGAGCGCCGTCGGGACCTTGCATGTGGCTCCTCTGCAGGGACTCGGGTTCCAGGCGTCTCCGGCCTCAAACAGGTTCTTCTTGGAGGCCACGACCTCCGGTGAGGTCAGGAGGTCGGAGAGCGAGGCCTTCGCTGCGCGGCTCTCCAGAGAGCTCTGACACACAACGCACAAACACACACTGTTTACCACACAATCTCAACAAACACACTGTTTATGATATAATCTGAACAAACACACTGTTTATGACACAATCTGAACAAACACACTGTTTATGATATAATCTGAACAAACACACTGTTTATGATACAATCTGAACAAACACACTGTTTATGATATAATCTGATCTTGTTGGGTTTGTTTTGATATTCTAGAAAGTTGTATTTATCTGAAATCATTCTGTTTAAAATTGGATATGGTAATTTCTTATAACTCAGAGTTTGAATATGACTTCATTAACGACTTGTCTCATTGTTTTAAAATTTAAAAAACTAAACATCCTCGAAGAAATCACTCCTGCAGGATTACTTGACTTTTAATGCAATTTATACCTATTTTTAAATTTTTTACAGTGCATCATAAATAAATGTGAGATCAGAACCTCGGGTCGAGAACTGTCCGTCCGTCATCCTGAGGGATTAGAACTCAACACTGTTCTGAAACAGGAGTGTGAAGAACCTCGCAGGTTATTTCTGTCCCTTTCAAAATAATACGAGCTCCAGGCAGCGACTTTGTGAATGAAACACGGTACAAACTGCGACTTTAGTCTCAGAAACGCACCTCGCTGCAGCACTTAACTCCAACAGACGACAGCTGACTTTGGCGACCGGGGGGCTAATGGTAAGATTAAGTCAATTACAGCCTGGCAGGGGGAGCTGGAAACATCGGAGACATTCCCCCAGAACACTGGAACAATGCACACACACACACACACACACACACACACACACACGCATACTCACAACACCATCACTCCACTATAGGAAATGTCATCATGTCAAATGAATGTGAACAGAATGTGCTGGGTTCGGTCCCCACTCTGTACATCAGGATGAGGAGGGTGTTATTGTCCCCACAGTCGCTTTTCCGTGGACATCCGGCTCCGTGATGTTGTTGCTGACTTGGTTCCAGCAACTTTAGATGAAACGGAGGAGGAGGAGGAAGAGGAGGAGGAGGAAGAGGAGGAAGAGGAGGAGGAGGAGGAGGAGGAAGAGGAGGAAGAGGAGGAGGTGGAGGAGGAGGTTGAAGAGGGTTCGTGCAGCTCAGCAGAAAATGTGCAAATCGGTCGAGGAGGAGGAGGAAACACAAAGAGAGAAATTAAGCCGACGCCCCAACGCACGGGATCGAATGGAAACATTTGGCGTCGTGGTGTCGCGGCTCGGAGCGTCTGATCTCCCACCGAGCAGAATGCGTTTGGTTCGCATCCCATACGTGGGCCAAATGTAGTCACGGGCAGGTGGTCTCGTCCTGTTTGCCAGATCTGAGGCACGCGTGAGGAAAACCGAAACGCTAATGCTAGGCTGTTAGCATATAACAAACACATGGTGTACGTAAAGATGGACGTCGCGTCGGTGACCTCACCCACAGGTTTCTGCGGATGAGACGCGCCTTGGCGGGTCACTCCTCGTCTGACTCCTCCTACTTCCTGGTTCATCCAAAAATGGGCGTAGAGGCGGAGCACAGGTACAGCTGGGGGGCGGGTCCATGGTGCTGTCGCAGCATGCGCAAAAAGTGGGCCCCAGGTGTCACTCGAGAGGCCACGCCCCTTAATTGATTATGCACAATTTCAGACTTGGATAGAATAAAAATAAGCGAGTTAGGGTTAGCTAACGCTATTTGATTCACTTCTAAAGTTGACCTTATTAGCATGGGAGTCTATGAGGATTGACTCACTTTTGGAGCCAGCCTCTTGTGGCCGCCCTGTGAACTGCAAGTTTTTCCTTATTTCTGCATTGAGCTCATTCGTCAGCCCACAGAAATTAACCGTAATATTTTTAGAATGTCTTCTTTTGTCTCCAGTGACCTGACACTTCAAATCTTTGTTTTTAATCATTCGGATCGAGTCCTTTATGTTTACATCGGCGGCGGCGGCGGCGGCCATGTTGCACCGCCGTGATTCCGCGGTAGCTTGAAGAGGACGAGCTAAACTTCACCATTAGATGGCACTAATACCAACCCGTGGTCTTTTGTTTCAAACACTTGTCGAGAGAAGTTACTTTGCACATTATTCTACATTCTGCAACCGAACCAACTTGATGAATTGAAGCTTGTCATGACATTTAATGTTCGATAAATGAAACGGTTTCTATGACAAATGTCACAATAAAATCCCCGATAGGTCACAAACACAGTTCCATCAGCACAACTCTGTTCCCACTAATGAATAATGCAGACGGCTGACTTTTCCAAAACAAACACCGGGCGGCGCAGAAGGTCACGCTCGGCCCCGTTTGGATTTTTGTTTTAGCGATAATCACGTCTGAGATCTCATAATCAACCCCCCACCGCCCCACCCCCCCACCCCCCACCCCCCACCCCGCCCCCTGCAGACACCACCCCCACCGCCGCCGCCGCCGCCGCTGCCATAACAAAGTGCCGATGTCACACGGAGACTCCCACCAGGTGAAGTCTCATTCCTCCTCCTGCCGGCTGGCGTTAAATGAGGCCGGCCCGCGGGGGCGGGCACACATTGGAGGCGGCCTCTCACTTTTCAAACTCATCAGGAGGGGGAAAGGCCGGCGGGGCGTCTGCCGCCAATCCCATTAAATGCTGTGACCTTTGACCCGCAGGCGACCACGCCTCGGCGGGACGCCCGGAGATTTGAGCTTTTTAATAACGTGGCAAAGTCTGGAAGTCGCAGACCCGGGTGTCTGCGCTGTTCGGATGAGTGGGTAAATGTGCGGCGCTGTCCTCGACTGTCGCCGCAGACGCGGGGTTACCTGGATGAGAGTGACCGTTCATTAGAGTCTCTCTGGAACACGTGGCCCTGACGCGACCACAACAACCACTGCTAATGGCTCTCAGTGATTCTGAGCTGCAGCACTCTTTATGGGATTAGAACAAAAACTGTAAACACGAAAAAAAAAAAAAAAATTTAAAAAAAAGAAAGAACCAAGGATTCATGAGTTATTTAGGGATTTTTTTCTCTAATTATAGTTAATCTACCACTTCCCCCGCTGTTTGTAATTTACATTATATTGTTTACTTACTGCATTAATTCTTTGATAAAATGATAAAAGTAATGATGATAATAATAATAATAATAATAACGATAAAAATGACAATGATACTACTACTACGACTACTACTACTACTACTAATCATAATAATAATAATAATAAATAATAAATAATAACAAAATAATGATAATAAAACAATAATAAAAGACAATAATAAAGAATAATTTAATGTGCATATTTACAATATAACAAACCGCTCAAGTCTGTTGTTCTCACCTCACCCCTCATTTCAATCCCCCCCTGCTCGTTCATGGACACTAGTCTGTGGCTCAGGGGTCAAAGTGGAGAGTCCACTTCCTGTAGCAGGTGGTGAACAGGTCTATGAAATGAACGACTATAGAAAGCAACAAAACAGTGTTTGATGTGCGGAACGAGACGACAGGTGAATACAGTACACCAGTCGCACTAATGCACACACACACACACACACACACACTCACACGCACACACACACACACTCTCTCTCCTCCTTTGATCATCCAAGGCTTTATTTAGCTCCCGTTTGTTTTCAGCACAGCTCTTTACTGTGACCCTGTTTGTCGGCTCCGCCCACTTTAAATAAATGTAAGTGGACATGAGATCAGAGTGTGATTGTTTGCCCGTATGTTTTCCCGCGGCGCCCGGGGGGAATGCGTGAGCACGAGTGAAGAATATGATTCGAGTTGAGCGGCTCCGCCGCCTTCCCCCGGTTTGTGCTGCGTCCCAGGAGACGCAGCAGCTGAGGAAGATGGATGCGGGCGCCCGAGCGCTGTTTTTCTGTACGGTGAGCGAGGGGAGGACATGAGAGGAGCTGCTGGTCGGCATTCCAGCTTCAGTGATCAGAAGAATTGTTCCTGACAGATGCGTAATGAACTAAAATAGCCTTGATGAGATCAGCGAGGCCTCGGCTGCAGGACCGTGTCTCCGGGGGAATGAGCCCCGGCGTAAATAGACCTGTTAACTCCACCAGGCTACGAGGAGAATGGAATCAGCCCGGCGACACACAGACCAACAGAAAGAGGTGGAGTGAAGCCGTGAAGACGACAACAACAACAACAACAACAATAATAATAATAATGATAATAATAAGGATAATGAGCTGCTGTGTTGACACAGTGAACAGACCGGGCACACAGATCGATGGTCACAGTGACATGAGGGTCGAGGAGGAGTTTGGAAATGGATGGATGGATGAAAGAAGGAAGGACAGAGGGAAGTATGGATGTATTGGATGGCTGAATGGATGGGTTAATGGATGGATGGATGGATGAATGGATGGATGGATGGATGGGTGGATGAATGGATGGATGGATGGATGGATGGGTGGATGGAAAGACAGAAGGAAGGACAGAGGGAAGTATGGATGTATTGGATGGATGTATAGATGAATGGATGGGTTAATGGATGTATGGATGGATGAATGGATGGATGGATGGATGGATGGATGGGTGGGTGGGTGGATGGATGGATGGATGGATGGATGGAAAGAAGGAAGGAAGGACAGAGGGAAGTATGGATGTATTGGATGGATGTGTCGATGAATGGATGGGTTAATGGATGGATGGATGAATGGATGGAAAGACAGAAGGAAGGAAGGTAAGAAGAAGAGACGAACGGACGGATGATGGACAGATAAAGACGTAGATTGATACGTAGACTTAATGATCGCTGTTGTGAGGTGTTGGAGTATCCGGCTGTTGTTGTTGTTGTCGTTGTTCACAAAATGTTCTACAAAACACATTTAAATGGAAAAGTGAGGCTTAAACCAAGAAGGACTTCATTACACTCTGGCATTGATCCATTCAAAGCACCAAAGGCCAGACTTCTTCTTCTTTATCGCTCCTCGGTAATTAGAGAGAGCTCCGATTTCTCAGGGAATAATTAATGGAGGCTGATGAAGAAGATCAGACGTATATCAGACTGATAACTCATCTCTGTATGAGTGTCTGTGATTCCACATGGTGTGTGTGTGTGTGTGTGTGTGTGTGTGTGTGTGTGTGTGTGTGTGTGTGTGTGTGTGTGTGTGTGTGTGTGTGTGTGCGCGCGCTTCACTGAGTGACATCATCATAAGCGTCAGTTTTTTTCCCATTGAACTACAATAACACTGTCACATGACACCTGTATATACAAGTAGAGAAACAGTGGTTAATGTCAATGCAACCTATTTAAGGACAGGGGGACGATGCTGCGCTCGTTGAGTGTGTTTGGATTGAGACGTGAGCTGAGAGGGAACACACACTCACACACACACACACACACACACACACACACACACACGGCTCATCCTGCACTGCCTCATTATCCATGTTTGACGTTGACTCCATGATGTCACCTCTCAGAGCTCAAGGCGCCAAACATGATGCATATCAACGTTAACACGGTCACAATAACACTGGTGTCGCTGACAGGCGGGAAATAAGCCTGCCAGTGTTTGACGTGTGTGTGTGTGTGTGTGTGTGTGTGTGTGTGTGTGTGTGTGTGTGTGTGTGTGTGTGTGTGTGTGTGTGTGTGTGTGTGTGTGTGTGTGTTCAGTTTTTGTTAGCTCCTAAGGACCCTTTCCAGTCTTTACCAGATCGTCGCATGGGTTTCCCAGACGTGGCCCTATAGGCTGTATATGATTGAAGCCCCGGTTAAAGGTGCAGTGTGTAGGATTTAGTGACACCCAGTGGTGGAGTTGCATATTGCAGCTAAATACCACTCACCTCATCCCTCTCTTCCGCGCTGGGGGAAGAACCAGTCGAACCCCCACATGATCTATTCTGGGCTATTGGGACAACATGGTGGTTCAACATGGCTGCCTCCACACAATGGATCCACTTCAGAGGTGCATTTAAATAAGTCTAATTTTTGGGTAAAGAAAACAACAATTTGCATATTCATGTGATTATGCACGAATAAAACAGCAGTATATTAAACATGTCTGCCAATACAGATGGATATAACCCCACTTAAATGCTACACACTGCACCTTTAAGGTTATAAGGTTTAGCTATGCAAATCTTGAATGTAAAATCTTAAGTCTGTGTGTGTGTGTGTGTGTGTGTGTGTGTGTGTGTGTGTGTGTGTGTGTGCCTACAGAGCGCTGAGTGTAGATAACACTGAAAGACGTCCACGCTGTGAACAGCAGGTGCTGCCGGATTATTCTCATTTATTTCCATGCGTCTAATGTAAATATACTTTTATTCTTTACTTCTGCACAGTCGGATCCTTT
>JAFBJT010109845.1:183151-195067 GCA_016785325.1 Chascanopsetta lugubris
GCCCGTGAGAGACAACAGGTCGCTCTATCACAGCGGCGGCCTGCTCAGGGAGCCGCACAGGCCGGGACCCGGTGTGGCCGAGCGCAACGGAAAGGACGCGATGGTGATCAACGGCGAGTACAGATACTCGGGGTCGGCCCTCAGGAGTCAGAGGGGGGACGGCTCCGGGTGGAGATCCCGGACGTTGACGGACTACGACGAGCTGCCCACCGCCGAGCTGTTGGAGGATGTGTCACGTCAGGATGAGTTAGTCAGCGTGGTGGTGACCGAGCCGGAGACGTACGGAAACTCTGTAACTCTACCCATAGACAGCCGGCAGCTGGCGAAACCACGCTCAGACCATCTGGGAGCCTCCAAGTACAGCATGGAGGAGCTGGAGGACTTCCTGCAGTCAGTGGAGGCCTGTTTGCCCAAAAGTTTACAGAGCTTGCAACAGACGGCACAGCGCGAGATCGAGGCCATACTGAGCGCCATCACTTCCTGTCCCGAAATCAAATCCTTGGGTTACATCTCCCCACAGGTGCCTGAAACGATGCCTCCTTTATTTCCCTACTTTTGCTCATTGTGCGGTCCATCAGGTTTCACTCGATGATTCGCCTTTGTAATAGAGTTTTCTCAGGCTACATATCTGATTACACGACGGGTGAATTATGTTTTGCTCACCGCTTCTTCCTGGAATTATACTGGTGTGACTGTGCACGGCTATAAACTGGGCCCTGCCCCTTTAGGAGCTGCCGACCGGTTGGAGAGTTGCTTATGTCAGCTGTATTTTAACACTGGACCTGAGGTGATGTCATGGCAACGTGTTTCAGGAAGCGGGAGAAATGTAATGAGCATCCTGACTAGAAATAAGGGCTTAGTCGTTGATTTACAATTAGTTTAGATTAGTCTAAGTTTTGCCTGGATTAGTATTTATCTTTTGTTATTGTTTTCATTGTCAAAGCTGAAAAGACTATTTTAATGCAAAGCTTGACATTGAGTCACAGAAACCCGAATAACTCTATAAAGGGAACTAGATCTGAGATATCCAGTAAAAGTTGTGATGCTTGTGTGAATCCTTCATCTTTTACAAACTGGACCTGGAACTGTAAACGTGTCCATATAATGTAATGAATCCCCCAAAAACCCTTTGATTGAAGCACTGATAAAAAAATGTCCATTTGTCCTCAGGCTTTCCAGAAAGACGACATCGATCCGTTGCAGACGCAGCTTCAGGACATCAACTTTCTGGGTCAGGGTCTGATCCAAACCGCCGCGAAGGGCACCAGCACCAAGAGGCTGGACGACGACCTGGAGGGAGTCAACAGCAAGTGGAACACTCTGAACAAAAAGGTTTTTAATCACACCGTGTGCTGCCAGGCTGACAGGCCGATGTTTGACTGCGTTCATTAGTGACGTTGGCACAGTAATGACTCGACGGTTCTTGCCGTACTCAGCGGTATAATCCTTTGATGGGTTCCCGCAGAGCTGTTTTAACTCGGCCTCGAAACAGGTGACATCTATATTTACCATGTGGTCCGCAGATTGCCGAACGGTCTGCCCAGCTGCACGAGGCCCTGTTGCATTGTGGGAGGTTCCAGGACGCTCTGGAGTCGCTGCTCAGCTGGCTGACTGACACGGAGGAGCTGGTGGCCAATCAGAAACCTCCGTCGGCCGAGTTCAAAGTGGTGAAGGCGCAGATACAAGAGCAGAAAGTGAGTCCATGTGTACAAACACGCAGGAATCCACTTTTCTGTTCCTGCACGTCAACGCCGGTGTATCCATGAAACACTCTGACTTCGCCGTTCGTCTTATTTAATTGGCATCCATTGTTAAACGAGAGTGCGGAGCACAAAGCTCTTACTTTAATGGACACCTAATTTGAGTCTGTTAGATTTACTGTTTTTCACCGCCGAGCATGGCTCGCGGTCGGAGCATGTTAGAGGCGCCCTATAACTCTCCTCCTTTGTCGGCCTTTGACAGCTCTTGCAGAGACTGCTGGACGACCGAAAGCCGACAGTGGAGCTCATAAAGAAAGAAGGAGGGAAGGTCGTGGAGCTGGCGGAGTCTGTGGATAAGGAGAAAGTTGCAAAAGAGATGGAATGCCTGGGGCAGAGGTGGGACGCTCTGCTCAAGAAGGCTGAGAACAGGTCAGGATCAACACATCTCACGCAGTTCTGAGTTTTCTCAGCCACAACTAACATCCAGTTTGCTTAGCCCGAGATAGATACCTCCATTATGTTCGATTTCGGACCATAGACTGTAAATAAAGCTGGAGGATTCATTTCTACTGCTTACTTGGATACACAGATTAAGTCAAAAATATCTTTAATGATGTTGCTGGATATAAATTGAATATTATTGGAAAACTTTCACTTAAAGCTACAGTTAAGATAATATTGTGACATCTAGTGGTAAAGTTGCAGATTGCAGCTGACCTACCCACCAAGAAGTGGCCTGTCAAGTGTTAAGTTTATCTGCTCTGGGCCACCATAGAAACATGACAGCCTCCATAGAAAGGATTCTCCTAATGTAAATATCTCATTGCACAATAAAAGTAATAATAATAGTAATGATGATAATAATTATAACAATGTAGGTAATAGTCCTCTTCTAAAAAATATCACGGTTATTGTTTGATATTCCATTTCAGCCAAGGGATTTATTTTAACTGAAATCTCAAGTACTTGACTTATTAACAAACATGAATGTATATTAATGTGCGTCCATGTACCATCCACTAACATGGATGAATCCTGGTTTTTTACCCATACTGAAGCCAACCAGCAGGGGGCGAATCTGACGCTTTTGCTTCACTTTTTTGGAAACCATCATATCGTTCAACTTTATACATTTTCGTTTCACTTGTAGTTTTTTAAGCTAAGCTAACATGCAGCTAACTGTGGCTTCATGTTTGATAGTGTTTGAAGCCAATTAGCAAAGCTTCCATGAAGTGGTATGTGTGTGCAAAAACTGTGGTGTGACATTAGATGATGAAAATTGATCAAATCAGTATCTTTTTATAAGGTTTCCATGTAAAAGGGAAAGTTCCTTATCAGTGACCGATGTTATCGTCATGTGTCAGGCACAAACAGCTGGAGAGCATCTTAGTGGTGACTCAGCAGTTCCACGAGACTCTGGAGCCGCTGAGCGAGTGGCTCGCCGCCACCGAGAAGCACCTGACCCACTCTGAACCAATCGGCACCGAGACGGCCAAGCTGGAGGATCAGATCTCTCAGCACAAGGTGACGTGCACCATCTCACGTCGTTACCATGTGTTCAGTTCACTTCACGCTGCTTCGTTTTGCTTGTTACTTTTTACATTTGTATTTTTCATTGTTCCATTCCGTTTCATTTGTCATTAATTTTCAGTTTGATGTTTCTGTTTCTTTTTGTTTTTTTTATGTTTCCCTCATTCTCCGTGGCGTCTCCCCCTCCCATCTGCGGTGCTCAGGCCTTAGAGGAGGAGATAATGAATCACAGTAAAGACCTGTTTCAGGCCGTCAGTCTGGGCCAGATGCTCAAAACTGTCAGCTCGGCGGACGATAAAGAGTTTGTTCAGTCTAAGCTGGACGCCGCCCAGGCCAGTTACATAGAGCTGCAGGAGCGGTGCAGGAGGAAAGCTGAGATGCTGCAGCAAGCTCTGGCTAACGCCCAGCTGTTCGGCGAGGACGAGGTGGCGCTCATGAACTGGCTGAGCGAGGTGCACGCCAGGCTGAGCCAAGTGTCCGTGGACGAGCACAGAATAGATGTTCTTGAAAAGCAGCTGGCGGAACAACTGGTACACACTCCTCCCCGGGCCACGCAACACGTTGTCTTATGATTTAAGTTGCATAAACTTAAGTCTCAGTCTTTTTTTTTTTTTCATTTGACTTCATATTATTTGCACCTGTGTTACTTTTAATATTCGTTTCTAAAGTTGTTTATCCGTTGCTCGTCAGGCACTGCAGAGCGATATCGAGCAGAGGAAGAAGAATGTTGACCAGGCCATCTCCAACGGGATGGAGCTGCTGAAACAAACAACAGGCATGTGTGACTTTGATTAGACACATCCGAAGTCCGTCTCCATTGATCGCGAGTGATCACATCTCACCTCTGTGCTGGATGCAAACACACAAATGACCACGTTCAATCCAGTTTTAGAGACGCATCCGTCATTTGTACAGTGTTGATATAGTGTCAATGACAATTGCGTTGAAAAATATGAAAATATGTATAAATGTCCAGTCAGTAAGATGAGTCCAAATACTCCCTCCTTTAATGGAACAAAATGTAATTATTCAGTTGTTGATGAGTTTATAATCACCTGAATATACATATAATTGCTCTCATTATCCCAGAGTGAGCCCTCTGTATTTTCAGCACTCTTTTGAGTTGAAATGCGCTCTGAAGGCTCTAATATGTTCTGTTGCATTCTGCAACATCACCACCTAGGTGTCACTAAATCCTACATGCTGCAGCTCTAAGCTTAAAGACGGTGGCTGAGTAGGTCAATATACATGATCCAAGTACATTTCTGTTCTCATTGCATCTATTTAAAAATCTGCAAGAAGGTTCCACCCGTATCTGACACAAAGCTCTTCCAATGAGCCCATTATGATCTACTGTGTTGTTTGTATCCACAGGTGACGAGGTGGTTGTTATCCAAGGCAAACTGGATGGTATCAAATCCAAATATGCTGAGATCAGCACCGTCAGTGACGGTGTTTTGAAGACGCTGGAGAAGGTTTTGAGTCTGTCCTCTAAGCTTCAACACACCCACGAGGACCTGAACTCCTGGCTGGAGAAGGCAGAGGCTGAGATCAGTGCTTTTGCTGACGAGGAGCCGGCGGGAGAGCAGCTCATTCAGGCACAGAGCAGGCAAAAGGTGAAGCTTTACACTTTAATAAGAAACGTACTGCTTTAGTTTAGATCCTTCATGTGATGTTTTGTGTCCAGGCCTTGCTGCAGGAAACCAAAGATCAAAAAGCAGTGATGGACAAGCTGAATGAGTTGAGCGGTTCCCTCCTGGATCTGATCCCGTGGCACAGCAGAGAGGCTCTGGACAACCTGGTGACCGAGGACAACGAGCGCTACAGAGCCGTGTGTGACATCATCACCCAGCAGGTCGACCAGATCAACGCCCACATTCTCAAGTCACAGCAGGTAAATCTCAAACACTCATTTACGCCCTTTTTTTTATCTATGTCTTCCTCTTGAAGACATTTATGCTGTTTTATTATTATTAATTGAAATGTTCTCCATCCTGTTTGTCCATTTCCAGTTTGAACAGGCTGCTGATGCTGAGCTCTCGTGGCTGACGGATGCCGAGAGGAAGCTGCAGTCGATGGGTGAGATCAGACTGGAGCAAGACCAGAACTCAGCTCAGCTCCAAGCTCAGAAGGTTAGTCATACCGTGTGTGTGTGTGTGTGTGCGCGTGTGTGTGTATAGACACGGGCCTCCATGTCGTCAAAACACAATAAACACAGCACTTTCTTTTGTATCATCTGACCAAACTTACTCTACCGGTTCTCCAGAGTTTCTCCATGGACATCATGCGGCACAAAGATACCGTGGATGAAATAGTGAAAACAGGAAAGGCCATCATGAACAGCAAAAACCCAGAGGAGAAGGAAATGTTGAAGGTCAGAGGAATTCATTTTTTAGATCCAAGCAGCAGATTGAAGAACTAAGATCACGAAGGCTCTTTCTGGTTTGCAGGCCAAGTCCCAGAGTCTCCTGGAGCAGTACGCTGTGGTGAGTCAGCTGAACTCGGAGCGCTGCCTCCAGCTGGAGCGAGCCCAGTCCCTGGCCACGCAGTTCTGGGAGACCCACGAGGAGATGTGGCCGTGGCTCCAGGAAACCCTGAGCACCTTCAGCCAGCTGCCGCCGCCCGCCATCGAGTATGAGGCTCTGAGGCAGCAGCAGGAGGAGCTGCGGGTAAGGAACCGACGGGAGGAGAGGCTCTGCTCATAAAACACTCGAATTCGAACAATGGGAAACTAATGATGATGATGTCCTGCCCTCTGCTGCAGCAAATGAGAGAGCTGATCGCAGAGCACAAGCCGCACATCGACAAGATGAATAAGACGGGGCCGCAGTTGGTGGAGCTCAGCCCAGTGGAGGGGGGGCCCATCAGAGAGAAGTACACCACTGCTGACCAGCTCTACACCGAACTGAAGGCGGATGTCAAGCAGAGAGCTGCCACTCTGGATGAGGCCATGTCCAAATCCACCCAGGTGAGACACAGCTCCTTCATACATCATTTATCATGTATTATTGTTTTTACACATTGTCCTGTTGTTACTCTGCCATCAATATACGATTGGAAAAAACTCTATGCTTTTAGAATTGATTATGATACATATTCCAAGAGATATATTGTTTCTAGCTATAGTGATATACTACTGTACTTACCACAAAAAATACTGCTACTGCCACTGCCATTATCAATACTAGCACTATTGATATAACAACTACTATTACTACAACTCATATTACTGATAACTATGCTATCACTACATCTGTTACTGCTTTTGTCATTACCCCTAATACTATGGTGATATTGTTTGAGTTATCATTATTATTATTATTATTATTATTATCATTGTTGTTGTTATTATATTACTATTATCATTATTATTGTTGTTATTATTATTATTATCATCAAATCCCCACACATGAGAATATTCTTTTTGAAATATGAAAATTTGCTTGATCGCCTATGTTCACTCATTTGACAATTTAGTGTTTCAGGCTTGTGTCTTGTTTTTATCCCAGTTCTCATGAATCAGAATATTGTTAAAAGTTTAGATCCAAACTGAGATGTTTAATTCCCGCGTTCTCCACCAGTTCCATGATAAAATCGACCCCATGCTGGAATCCCTGGAACGGATCGCCGAGCGCCTGCGTCAGCCTCCGTCCATCTCGGTGGAGGTGGACAAGATCAGGGAGCAGATCACTGAGAACAAGGCCGTGTACATGGACCTGGAGAAGCTGCAGCCTTCGTATGAAACACTGCGACTTCGAGGGGAGGAGATGATCGCGCGGTCTGAAGGAGCAGACAAGGACATATCTGCTAAAGGTACAACACACCACATTTCCAATTCACACAGTCCCTGTTTCTCTGCTTTCTACACTTTTCTTGTAAAACATCACGTGGATCATGGAACTCATTTGTTTGTCCATTCCCAGCCGTTCAAGACAAACTGGACCAGATGGTTTTCCTGTGGAGCGACATCCAGGCTCTACTGGAGGAGCGTGACGTGAAGCTGCTGGATGTGTTGGACCTGGCCGACAAGTTCTGGTGTGACCACTGCGCTCTCATCGTCACCATCAAGGACAGCCAGGACCTGCTCAAGGAGCTGGAGGAGCCCGGCGTCGACCCCTCGGTCGTCAAACAGCAGCAAGAGTTTGTGGAGGTACAACGAAACTCCAACAAAATAAGAATTCAGGAATCAAAAGAATAATGTTCAAGGTTTGAATATTCTGCATTGCGCCTCCACAGGGATTTAAGGAGGAGATCGACGGGCTGCAGGAGGAGCTCGATGCCGTTCAGATCCAGGGGGCGGAGCTGATGACGGCCTGTGGTGAACCTGACAAACCCGTGATAAAGAAAAGTCTTGATGAGGTAAGAGATTTAACACCCCTCCTCCCTCCCCCCTGCATCCGTGCACATATCGATGATGAATTATGAGGTGACACTTGTGCAAACTGTCCCCAGGTGAATTCAGCGTGGGAGAATCTGAACAAGACCTGGAAGGAGAGAGGAGAGAGACTGGAGGAGGCCATGCAGGCGGCTGTGCAGTTTCAGGACGGCCTGCAGGTACTTCGATCACAGACTCCAACATTTTAACAAATGTTCCTTGAAGTCTTAGTCTGTGAGAGTTAAGGAATCTATTAGCAAAAATAACATTTGTTTTTCTGTCAATGGTCAGTGAAGGCCACCATACGTTCTCCCATTTGATGTGGAATGTGAAGGGAGTTGCAAGTAATGTTAATAGATCCTTCACACCGCACCTTTAATTGAGTCTTTTCATCACTTTTAGCACCTTCTGGTATCTTCTTCATTTTCTTACCACATGACTTTATTGTACCGGCAGCAGCAGTTTATAGACACATGCAGTATGAATGTTGTTATGTGTATTTCTGTGTAAGTTACTTTCATTGGTCTCCACATGAAACCAGAGCTTTTTTTTTATTGCGGCTGATTAAAATAACATCTTGCAAGAGACCCATTAACCGAGGAAGCGTAAACACAGACTACAGTGCTTGTCTATCTCGTGGCTCTTTGTGTACAGTCTGTGTTTGGCTCACACTTTCACTCGTGTGTAGTTATATCAGGGTCATGAATCTCGTAAACAACTTTTTGTATTTTACATCGACTGTAAAGATCGCAGCCCTTGTGCACTTGTTAAGCGCATAATCCTCATTTTCAGGTCCTGTTTCTTGACTTTCTTCAAGCGTATTCCTCCGTATTCACCGCAGAGAGCGAGTGTAGGATCCATTGCATAACATGAAACTGTGTGTGCAACACGAGCCCGTGTGCTCTGAGCTTTGTGTCCCCCCGGTGACAATGGATTCCCACTTTTTTCTCAGGGGATGTTTGACTGGGTGGATATTATGGAGAGCAAACTGGACTCCATGTCACCTGTGGGCACAGACCTGGAGACTGTCAAGCAGCAGATTGTAGAGCTCAAGGTACGTGGAGTACTTCCAATGTTAGAGTACTGCTGGGATCACTGAATTTAATCTGTGAGACGATGTCATACAGCAGCTGTGTTTATATTGTGTGTTTCATTTAGAACATGTTGTAAAGGAACAACTCTGTAAATATAACTTCACAAGGTCCCATTTGCTTTGATCTAATGCTCCTTTGAATCTTCTGCTGAAAAGCCGAAGCAGGTATTGTTGCGTGTGGGACTTTGCGCTCGTGTTGACTGATGGGGTGTGAATGCTGCGTCCTCCGTCAGGAGTACAAAGGGGAGGCGTACCAGCTGCAGATCGAGATGGAGCGTCTCAACCACCAGGCCGGGCTCCTGCTGAAGAAGGTGACGGACGAGGCGGATCGCTGCGCCATCCAGGAGCCCATGTCCGAGCTGAAGATGCTGTGGGACAACCTGGACGAGAAGATCATCAGCCGACAGGTGAGCCCGGGAAGACGGGAGGTGTGTTTTTAGAAGGTGTAGTATTCGGGAGTTCTTGGTTGGTGCTTGTATACACGCTAGTCAATAATGGCCCCTCCTCCCCCCTGGCGAAGTACATGCACTCCAAGCATCTCCATTATGACTCCGTCGCTGCCTGGAGACTTCCTGCACTCTATTTATTATGATTAGTAAAGACAGACAGAGACACTGCACATAAACACACCACCACACACTTCCAGTGGCCCAATAGAGATGAATGAGATTAAGATTTGAATAAAAAGCTCAATTATTTATATGTAAATATATATTGTATATTATTCTCTGTCATTTGTTATTTGTTGACTGGAAAGTCACTCAAATGTCAAAAACGACCACAAATTGCCTTCAGATCCACTCCAGAATTTAGCAGGTTCTTCGCTGACCCACACCTCATACTTCCACCTAGTGTTGTAGTAACCTGTCCAATAGTGTTTGTGTACTATCACTGACAAACACACAATCCAGCCAACGCGCACTCACAAAAACAGATGGGGGTGAAAACAGAGCCTCCTCCTCGGAGCTAATGAGTCATGTTTAATGCCGCTTCTCCACTTTCATGCAAATTCCTGGCCGGACTCCACAGAGGCTGAGAAAGCTGTGTCGTCGCGAGTCGCTTTGCATGTCAAGTGCTTTCGGCCCCTTTTCCAACATGGAATCTGTTTAATCTGTCATTAATCCAGCACAAACTGGAGGGAGGCCTCCTGGCCCTGGGCCAGTTCCAGCATGCGCTGGACGAGCTGCTGGCCTGGATGAGCCACACCGAGGAGCTGCTGGACGAGCAGAGGAAGGCCGCAGGCGACCCCAAGGCCATCGAGATCGAGCTCGCCAAACACCACGTACGACAAACACGAATACTTCTCTCATGTTGTGTTGCAGTGGATCAGGGGGATGAGTGACGCGTCAGGAGCAAACGTACATTTAATCCATGGGAAGAGCGGAATTATCTTCTCTTTCTCAATACGCCAGCTCCAATGTAAGAACTGATGGTGATGTTTTGATCAGTTTGAAGCATAATAACCTCCCCCCCCTCGTCCCCCCCCCCCCCACCGGTTGTTCTCCAGATCGACGTGTTGGCTCACAAGTCCACGGTGGAGACGGTGAACAAAGCCGGTAACGACCTGGTGGCGTCCAGCGCCGGCGAGGAGGCGTCGGGTCTACAGACCAAACTGGAGAACCTGAACCAGCGGTGGAAAGCCATCCAGGAGAAGACGGGGCTGCGGAAGCAGCAGCTGGAGAGCGCTCTGCTTCAGGTACCAAGAGTTCATCACAAGGCCAGAGCTCGTTCATCATCATTTTTTATTGTTTAATAAGTCGGATTGCATCCTCTCTCTTCCCCCCTCACCCCTCCGGGGGAAGTGGGCTCATAATGTTTATTTCAGAGGAAAGATTCCTATCTCACTACCTCCTCCTCCTCCCCCTCCTCCTCCTCCTCCTCCTCATTCCTTCCTCACATCCTGCAGAGCTTCTTTTCACCATTTTGACATTCACAGATTTGCTTTGATGTGAAGGAGCAGGGAAAATCCCCAGGGTTTAGATTTTTATTGACCAAACATTTGAAAAGTTTAGCGCAAACTCATAATCTGTGCCGGGCTCAGAGGGGTCACCTAAAATGTGCCGCCACTGAATCCAATTCATCCGTCCATTCTCTCATCGATTGTAAAGCTGTAAGTGAATACATTTAACCCTTCAATTTTTCAACTGCTGAATACCCACAGTGTGGACGGCCAAATGAATCCAAGGAATTAATAACTCAGACATCCGTCTCCGTGGGCCAGGGCTGGAGAACAATGGCCTGTGTGTGACACCTTTTGTCCTGACCCAGGTTGTATTGTGTTGCAGGCCCAGGGTTTCCATGGTGAGATAGAAGATATGCAGCAATGGCTGAAAGACACGGAGCGTCAGCTGTTGGCATCAAAGGCTGTGGGAGGCTTACCAGACACGGCCCGGGAGCAGCTTAACGCCCATCTGGTATGTGTTTAAACAGTATGAAAGGCCGCGTGCAGATGGCACGGCCGCGCAAGGAGACGACCACCACGTCTTTTCTGTGTTTTAGTGTGGAAAATGAGATGACGCAGCGAAAAAACACAAGCCGCTCCGCTGAGGCTGACAAAGGGCTTTTGCTTCATTGAAGCGTCACTGTCCCTCTGCGTGATGGAGAGCGTAGAAGGAGCTTTCACTCAAGACGCACGCGTGTTTTTGTTTCAAGGAACAAAAAACAAAGGGATTACTCAGATGTAATCACTTTTTTATCAAATTAGTAACTTTATAAGGTTTAAGTGTTTGCGGGAGCATGCCTCCGGGAGTCTCCGGGAGCCGCACGCTCCTCATTCCTTCACCATTTTTGGACAAATACTCCACCGAGCCCAGGAGTCCAAGTCTTACAGAGCTGTAATTCCGTCCGTTTGACGACAGCATCACTCGCTGGCCGGCTTTGTGTCATTGTTTTGTGTTTGTTTCTTCTCCTTTCCTCTCCTTCTCTGCAGGAGTTGTGTTCTGCCTTGGAGGTGAAGGAGGAGCTGTTCCGGGAGCTGCAGATCAAGGGTCAGCAGCTGCTCGCCTTGGTGCCCGAGGGTCCCGACAGCAACACGGAGCAGGACCTGGCCAACCTGAAGGAGAAGTGGGAGGCGGTGCAGGGGAAGGTGGCTGACAGGAAGGTACGGCGCTCACTCGCACGGGCGCCAGCGAGCCACCAGCGCTGACGTGCACTCCAGCCACGAGCATGTAGCTGAAAGCCTCTAATCCCTTCACTGATAGTGAGCGGTGTAAAGATGG